>JANBQQ010000161.1:0-32317 GCA_027577275.1 Coemansia sp. RSA 988 | reverse complement strand
TTAGGGCAGTGGTGACTACCCCGAATGTTTTTGTGTTTACGTCTTGGGCTTCTTGGTGCTCTTCTTGTCACGCTTGGCGGGTTTCTTCGACTGATCAGCAAGAGTGAGGGCAGCAAACGGCTAATGGAATGCGCCAATAACTTGTTTAACCCATCAGATTAGTTGTTGCGGGCGGACGGACAGTCGTTTTTATGCTTGATTTTGACGATGTACTTGCATATATTAGAATGATAATTTTTTTGGCGCTATAGTCTTTCTGCCAGTAGTGGCTATCTAAATGGCTTGTGCTGGAAGTTGGAAATCATTCCTTTTATTTGAGAGAAAACAGCATGTATTCGTGTCTACGTGCAAAATGTGTTTGCTCTCTTCGATGTCTTGTTTAAAGGGTGACCTGGCTCTGCCATTCGTTTGCGGTGTTTAATATTCTTCTTGTGCTGACGCGACTGCAGATGTTGTTGATACTCGACATTGCCATTCAGCCAGACCTCTCGCGGAGTACCATCGAAAGATTCTTCTGCGCTCTTCGAGCACACAGCGCATAAATGGCGCACCCATGCAAGTGCCGAATTGGGAGTACTTTTTATATCTGCCAATAAGGATCTCGCGGTCTCCGATAATGACATGGGGTCAGGCATTGGTAGGCCGCAGTTAAACTTCTTGGCAACGTCAATAGCCTTGTCTCTAACATTGGTATTCCATAAATCTAGATCTGTGGCATCAAGCACAAATGGGTGTGCGCGGATCGATTTGTGTAGCGTTGACTTGCATTCTGGCAGTAGTTTGTTGCGAATCCAGGTTATCTGTCGCTTGGAATAGCGTCTGGTAGACGCCTTCATATCATCAATGCCTTTGGCTTTTAGTTGCTCCCGCTCTGAGGAATCCGCAGCAGCGAGATAATCGCTGAACTCGCGGAAACCAATTGCTTGCAATAGTCCACTGGAGAAATCGCCACGGGGGGCATTTTCTTTATCAGAGGCAGCTAGCTGGCCCTTAAGCTGATCAATTTCGTCAAACATTCCACGCTCAATCATTTTGTCTACGCGACTGTCTAGCCGTTGGTTAAGCGTCGCAGTGTCGGCATAGAGCCAAAAAAGGAGTGTCGAGAAGCGCAGAGTCTCTTCCTGCTCACGCGCTTGATTGCTTTCCCGAACCCACTCGCTATGACGCTTACCGCTGGTATGCAGAACCTCAAGACTACGCAACACCTTACGACGATTGTTTGCATGCCACTTCTCCGCCATTGTAGGATCGACCTGCTTTAGCTCCTCCCAAAGCTCTAGATTGGTTTTGTCCGCATTCTGCTCTTCGAATGCATGAAGGCGTGGATCACAAGTGGCATCGGAATCAGTAGCATTACGTGCGTGTTTGCTTATAAGTGTCTTTCGAAACATCACCGATTGAATATAATAGTTGGTGCCACCGACTAGTATTGGTATTCGGCCTCGACTGTGGATCTCAGCGATCTTTGCAATAGCATCATGCTCAAACTCGTGCACTGTATACTCCCGATGTGGTTCAACATCTCCAAGTAAGTGGTGTGGCACGTCCAGCATTTCTGATTTGCTAACCTTGTTTGTAATAATATCATAGCCTCTATACACTTGCAACGCATCTGCATTGATCACCTCGCCATTAAGAGCCCGCGCAAGCTCGATCGCTAGCTGCGACTTTCCAACTCCTGTCGTCCCAGTTATTGCAATAAGCCCCTTCCGGACCCGTTCCATTATCACCCTTTCCTCATAAAGCTAGAAGCAGATTAGTTGGTACACTCCCAGTTGACACAAGCACAGTGGGTTTCTCCGCCTCTCTACTGGTTTTGTGTTTCACCAAAGATAAAAAAAATAATAGGTCGGATATGGGCATTATCAGCAGTGTCTGGATTGACACTAAAAGACTAGACTTTTTTTGTATGGAACTGGTTACTCAACGACAACACCTAATATAAATAACACTGTGGATTCAGATCATTGGAAAATCACAAGTCGCATCTTGAACATAGTAACTCATTGTACAATTCTTCTATTGTATCCTTTGTTCGGCAAGACACCAACTTCCATCTCATTCTGGGTCTGCAACAATATTGTTTCTATTTTAGACTTGCATGCAAAAAATTTTAGACAAATACAGGACGTTTATGCGGAGATATTGGAAAGTGTGCCCTGTGCCTTTGTTCTGCAGTATACTACACGGATAGATTTTGTATCGTCGATAATTACATTCATCCTTTGAGGTACCTCGAGTCCATCCAGATTTGCATCACACAAGTCAGCAGAGAACACATATTCACGACGTACAGGAGCTGCAGACAATATGCTGTACTTTGATAGGGCCTTTAGCACAATCTTTTGCATATTGCGGTCATCAACAATTGCACGTCCTTGCTGCACCAATGTCTCGACCAGCGAGTACTGTCCAGGAAACTTGCAGAGAAGCGAGACACACCTACTTGTTTGAACCTCAAGTTCTTCCAAATCGTCCATGATTGAGCCATATACAGTATCGTCTGGGTCAGCCGCAGCCCAGTCAACGTTCTGAATAATCCGGGCACCAAGCGATGCCAGTTGTTGACGCAAACAATCGATGCGGTGAACAATCGGCTGTCTGTACAGTCGCTCATAGGTGATGAGAAACATAGTGGGCAGGAGACTGGCAAAAAGCGAATATACAGGAATGCCCTCGAGATAGTGAAGGGCCTTTTCGGCCTCTATCTCATAATCAAACAAAAGCTTCTGCTGGTCAGCTGGAACGCGACGAGCTTCCGACCACAGCTGCTGCCACAGATTGGTGTCCTCGGCATCATTAGCGTTACTGGCAGTCATTCGCGCGCTCAGATATCCCTCTCGATCAGACTTGCCCTCAGGAACAATCCAATCTCGCGGCGAATGCCAGCGCACAAAATCCGCCAGAATGCAGCCAGGGTTTGCTGCCTTGAACGATTGCATATCGGAGATTAGTTCGGCGCACTGAAGCCGGGCTCGTTGCTGAGCACCCTCGGCGGAGGTACCAAAGCTCATCAAAATGGCCTCGCGCTCTCGCAACATGTCCTCTGTCAATACAGGATGCATTTGGATCTTTGGAATCCAAGTGGGCTGATCCGTCTCAAGCAACCGCAGTGAATCTGATGGATAGAGGCCGCCTGCACGTTCATCATCCTTTAGCACGCCAGTGTTTGAAGAATCGATCAACACGTCCATCGAGGTTACAGAAGCTCCGTGCACATCAGAGTCTGCTGTTGCTGGGTGTCTGTCGGATAGCGATGTAGGTGTTTTCTCTGCGCTGCTGCCAGATAGAATCGGGTCGCGCTCATAGACGTCGCTGACATGATGAAAGCCCGACGTGGAGTCAATGCTAGAAGAAATAACCACATCCACATAGTTAGAGTCGCGCGCACCGGCGCTGAGCATCGGCACTTCAGACATCAAGCTATCGCGCTCGCTTGTGTGTTGCATGGCGTTAGTTGGAAGACGAATAGGCGATAAAGACGACTCGGGCTCGCTAAAACTGACCCGATCGACTAGCAGCGCACCAGTTGCATCGTATTTGTTGGGAGAATCCGGCAGAACAGCACCATCCTCGTAGTCAACGTCTTCGGCTGAGACAAAGCCATCGCTGTCGCTCGCGTACGTTTCAGTTCTGATCTCCTCAAACTCGTCAATATCAGCCGCAGGCTCGTCGGATTGTGAGCGCATAGATTTCAGCAGGCGGCCAATTGGACGGCGGATGCGCGAGCCACGCGCCCACGGTCGTGAGACCTGCTCTTCATGGTCCTGGGCCTTCTGATGCCGAGCATGATCTCGAACACGCGCGCGTATCCTCTGTGCAAGAATGCTACCGCCAGCTCCCTCGCTGTTCGATCGTAATGTTTTGGTATAGATTGGGTAATCCGTTGAAATATCAGTAACGGAATCAGCGCTTGCGGTATGTCCAGCAAATTCAGGTTTGCCATCGGCGCTACTATGGAATAATTTGCGCTCGACGCAGCAATTTAGCATCTCCAGCTTCTGGTGTGCCAGCGTATAGCGAAGGTGGACATCGAAGCGAGCATGCTGCTGTATAACATCAGGGGCCTCTTCGGAAGTTGTCTCTGCACCATCTAACACACTTGCTTGCTGAGCAAAATCGTCGGCCTCGGCGGGGATACGCGGCAGTAAGCGAGCGTTCTCCCAGCGCCATCTGATTTCTGTCAGCGCCATCGCCCACAAAAGCCGCAGAAAAGTCATCATTGAGGGCGCACCCCAGAAATCAGCTGATCTCTTTGCTGTAGCCACCAGAATAATCTCGCTCAGCCGCCAAAGCAGCGAACCACGAGGCACAGCTGTACCGTGAGGCATTCGTGCAATAAGCTGCGAAGCGCTGGGAGGATGATGGCTTTGATCTACGCCCGCATATACCTCCGCAAGGGTACGAGTCAGTTGAGCTTCAGCCGCACGGACTGCCTCATCGTCGTCTGCTGCGGCATCAGTCCCAGGCAAGCTGACGTGCGACTTGGAAGCTGAGCCAAATAGGTCGATAAGCATATCTCCGGTAATTTCGGCGTGTGCTTCCATTTGCTCAGCCATGTTAAGGTGACGATGACGGTTGGCATCGCTGGCCGATTGCTCCCATGCTGCAAACGCGTCCTCCAGGGCCTCTGTCAGCATTGTGCGCTCACGTTCTGCTGGAAGCATCTGTGCTGTAAGCAGCCAGGCCGACGATGTCTTCAGATAAAGCCGGTCGCGTCCAGGCGTCTGTGGATCAACATATGTTCGACATGGGGCGCGCTGGAACAATGCACTAAGATGGATGACTCGTAGCGGGTCATTTAGCGGGCCAACATTCAGATCACCCATGCGGTAGCTAAAGTCGGGCGTAGTTGCATTCCAGTCGCGCGAATATGTGTTCTTGATTCGATACACGTGTAATGCTGCCAAATAGACGGCATTCGCAACAAAGTCCCACTCGTGTTGAAAACCCAACGCGTTTGGCGCTGTTACACGAGATGAAAGCGTCTCCGACCGCGGTGCATGCCCAAGGACGCGGAATGCGCTCACGAATAGCTCCAGCAGTCCACTCAACTGCAGATATGCAGTTGGCGCCTGTGGAAGGCACACTGACTCGAACTTCTTTACAATTGCTGGCATATGTCCAGAACCATGCTGCCGAGCACCATATCCAATCGCCTTGCCCGTGTATAGAAGCCGCCAGGCGTCGCCAACAGGCACAAACACTGGCAGCTGACATCGTGCATTCTGCAGTGCGATATTGATCGATGACATGAGGAGCTTTGCAGTCTCCAGCGATACGCTGTAATTATCGTTGCTACTAGCGCCAAAGCTGCCAGGCAAATCCGGAGTGTCGTCATCCGAATAGCCATCGTCACTCTGGTACTGTAGGTATATAATGGTGCTGTTGCCAGTCCACCTGTGCAGTGGATGCCATATTGGCTCAGGCTCAGATTGACTATGGTCTATCTCCAGCTCTGGAGCGTGTACTGGTGGAAATTGCCTGTCAAATATGGCTAGTTTGTTGGTGGCAGTGCTTTTCCTATCGTCCTTACTATCGAGCAGCGGGTGCACAGACAGTGTCAACGCATATGTCGTGCCCCTGTATATGAGATGCGTTGTACGCGTGCAGAGCCTAGAAACCTGCGACAGCACATCCCGTCGGGTTCGCTTGTTGCGGACTACAAGCCCAGCACATTCGGTGTGCAGCTCTTCAAGATTAAAATCACCTGTGCCCCCATTGTTAACCCGCCATTTGTTTAGTCTGGTTTCAATCGCCGCTATAAACTTCTCCCAAGCGGAAGCAGCAGTGTAATCGACCAGCTCAAAATTGTCGTCGTCATCGGCGGTTGTATCCGCCATGTTAAATAGAAGCTAAAAATAAAAGCTAAAAAGGGCCAAGAAGCATTCTATGCACAACTCCCCGCGACTCCATTTTTTAAAAAGAGTCAGGCGTGCCATACTGACCAAGTCGAGCCATGATCTGTGACGCGAGCTTAAAACTGATGGCATCGCGCCAACGCGCAGCCAAGTAATATTTTTTTGCTTTTGTTTCTTCCCTTTCGCGTCTTACTTTATTCTTCGTTTGGTGTTTACTTTGTTGTCTTTTACATTCTCTCAATTCCATAAAAGAAAATACTGACTCCGCAGTCAGAAGAGGCAATAGCACATACCACACCACATGGCGCTTTGGGTAGAGAAACACCGGCCTCTGACGCTGGACAAGTTGACCTTCCATCAGGGACTGACTGATCATCTCAAGCAGCTTGCAGGGTCTGGCGACCTTCCGCACTTGCTCGTTTACGGTCCAACCGGGGCAGGAAAGCGGACTAGGATTGCAGCGGTGCTGCGGGAAATCTACGGGCCAGGCGCAGAAAAGCTCAAGGTCAGTCAGCGAGTGTTTGAGACTCCTAGCCGACGCAAGCTTGAAATCAATCTGATATCCAGCAGCTATCATATCGAAGTCAACCCCAGTGACGCTGGGATATATGACCGAGTCATCATTCAAGACCTCATCAAGGAGATTGCACAGACACAACAAGTGGCCACATCAAGTGCTCGCAAGTTCAAGGTTGTTGTGATTCACGAGGCTGATGCGCTGACTCGGGATGCCCAGCATGCGCTACGACGGACGATGGAGAAGTATATGGGCAATATGCGCGTTATTCTGTGCTCGACGTCCACCGGAAAGATCATCTCGCCAGTGCAAAGCAGATGTCTTCTTGTGCGAGTAGCTGCTCCAACACCCGAGGAGCTCGTTGATGTAATGGGCCTGGTGGCGAAGAAGGAGGGTATCTCACTTCCACCCGCGTATGCCAGGAAACTGGCCGATGGTTCCAAACGTAATCTGCATCGGGCACTACTGATGCTTGAGGCCGCCTACGTCCAGCAATATCCCTTTGCAGAATCTCAGGATGTGGTGCTTCCAGAGTGGGAGCTGTATATCAAGGACATTGCTATGGCTGCACTTAACGAGCAAACACCTGCGAAACTGATGGCTGTTCGCAAGCAGCTCTACGAAGTACTCACACATTGCATTCCACCTACCACTGTGCTGAGGACTATCGCATTGCATCTAATTGATCTGGTTCCTGAGTCGCTGAAACCAGAGATCGCTCATCAGGCGGCTCTTTACGAGCAACGTCTACAGACAGGTCAGAAGGCCATTGTACATCTGGAGGCCTTTATTGCAAAGTTTATGAGTGTATACAAAAGGTATCGGATGGAGGTCGACTGATCCACCTTTACTCTTTTTCTATTAGATACGTCTCTTGATTTGGTTGGTTACTGGCGCTTGAACCTGATGATAACGCATTTCGCACTTTCTAGGCGATCGTTGAAAAGAATGAAGTGAAGTGGGGGCGGGAAGCAAGCAAGTCTTCTGAGTCAGCATTTGGCAGCCAACTCCGTCGATATCTGAAGACCTTGCCATTGGCCATAGTGTCATCTTGAACGCCACAAAGAGTGAGACTCGCCTCCTTTTCCTTCATATCTCTTTTATTTCTCAATTGAGTTTTTTCTTCAAACGACATTTTTTTACAGTCCATTTCGCAACGTAGCGTAGAACAGCAACGATGCAGTCCCGCGTAGCTGTCCAGCTGAGTCAGTCACTGGCACCAGTCTTTAGACAGGCAACGGTTGCTAGTAGCATAACGAAGCTCTCCTCTGTGCTCGCCTCTAGACACACACAGTAAGTTACTCACCATATTGGAGAGAAAAGGCATAAGGACACTTGTCACTGAGTTGCAAATGCAAAGGACAACACCCGCTCTTTTTGGATTTTAAAGCGAATGTGCACACAGACTTTTGACATTATTTTTCTTTCGCTTCAGGTGTTGCTTAGGCATAGCAGTATTTCCACCATATGACGATTTTTCTTTGTCCAGCTTACTACTGCATTATTTTGCAGATTTTCGTGTCTACTTGGAACTTTGTAAATGTGGTTGGTGTAGGTCAGTCTTTTCAACTCATGGATCGTTGCGCTTTTACTGTAAGCACCCAACCATTGCCAACTACTGTTTTGTTATGACAGCTCAAAGCAAGATGGAAGGAAAACAAAACAAAAAAAACTTTTTGCTTTCTTATTCCAGATATGCACACTCGCTCACAGCTCCAGTGGACGAATGTGGCAATGGATTTGGATGCAATCTGGTTTCACGGCGATCGTCCAATGCTTTTCCTTTGGTTTGAGATTGAGGAAAGCGCAGCATAACCCTGTATTTTCTTGATCATGACGGCTGATTCATGTACGTTTTATTTATTTATCTTTTGATATGTTTGGATAGCCGATGCAAAGTACAAAACCATCAAGGTTCCGCATATGGCTGACTCGATCACCGAGGGCACATTGAAGGCCTGGGCGAAGCAGGTGGGCGAGCAGGTTGAGCAGGATGAGGAGGTAGCGTCGATCGAGACCGACAAGGTGGACATTCCAGTCAACTCGCCCGTTGGTGGAGTGATTCGTGAGCTGCTGGCGAATGAGGAAGACACTGTCACGGTGGGTCAAGATTTGTTCAAGATCGAGGAGGGCGCGGCGGCTGAGGGTGGTGCAAGTAAGGTAGCATCCAAAGAGCCGAGTCAGGCCTCTGAGGCATCACAGGCGGCCAAGGCACCTGAGCCGAGCAAGGCAGCGGAGCCATCGCAGTCGTCAAAGGCGCCTGAGCCTCGCAAAGCGGCAGAGCCTTCGCAGCCGTCCAAGCTGTCCGAGGAAAGCAAGCAGGGGGCGATTTCACCGGCCTCACTCGGCGTAGCGAGTCGGTCGGAGCGGCGTGTCAAGATGAGCCGCATGCGCTTGCGTATTTCTGAGCGGTTGAAGCAGTCGCAGAGCACGGCTGCATCGCTAACAACCTTCAACGAGATTGACATGACCAATCTGATTGAGCTACGCAAGACTTACAAGGACGAGGTGCTCAAGGCACACGGTGTCAAGCTCGGATACATGGGGGCTTTTGTGAAGGCCAGCAGCCATGCGCTACAAGCAGTGCCGGAGGTCAATGCTAGCATCGATGGTGACCACGTAGTGTATCATGACTTCTGCGATATCAGTGTGGCAGTGGCGACACCCAAGGGTCTGGTGACGCCAGTGCTGCGCAACACTGAACACATGGGCATTGTAGATGTTGAGCAGCACATTGCCAGTCTGGGCCGCAAGGCACGCGACAACAAGATCACTGTTGAGGACATGGCTGGAGGCACGTTCACCATTTCTAACGGCGGAGTCTTTGGCTCACTCTACGGCACTCCTATTATCAATATGCCGCAGGCCGCCATCCTGGGTATGCACGCAATCAAGGAGCGCCCAGTGGTTATCGCTGGAAAGATTGAGGCCCGGCCTATGATGTACGTTGCCCTGACCTACGACCATCGCATCATTGATGGCCGCGAGGCAGTTACGTTCCTCGTTAAGCTTAAGGAGGCTATCGAGGACCCGCGCCGCTTGCTGTTGAACCTGTGAGAAAGGTGCTGCCTCGGTTTCGATTATTCTCTTCTATTCATACAAAAGCTCTAGCCATTTAGCTTGCTTTTTTTTACTGCCACGACAAACTGTGTGGTGCTTAAATGCCAATGTGTGGCGCATGAATGTACTAGTTTATATTGGCAGGATTTGGTATTGCGGGTTTGCGCCATTTCGCCAATGCATTTGCTTTTGTAGATGGGGGGCGTCGTTTGCGCATGGGCGGATATGTCGTTTGGCTGACCGAATAACCGGACGAACAGTTGTGGTCTTAACGATTCCACATTTAACTACACCCTCCTTTACGAGAATACGGGAGACATCAAAGAAAGTTGCATGTGTTGTGTATTATTGCTATGACGTTGTTAAAATTATCTATACGATGACACTCAAAACTACTACTAGCATGTTACTGTTCTGTTTCTTGGTGCCTTCTTGTCTGCCAACGCCAACTAGACACATTAACCACGCACAAGCTATGTCTCATACAACGCAAAACACAAGACCACTTGCTGCCAAAAATTGCCTTGTTTGATGCAAATATATATATATTTTTTGATGCGCCAATAGTTTTCTTGAAAAGAACTGTATGTGATATCTGTCACATATGAATCAAAGAATTTTACAAGTCAAGTTGTAAATTTGTATCAAATATAAAGTTCTAAGAAATGTTACAAATATGCAACAATCTATCTTCAACTTTGATCAAAACTCTTTCAGTAGTAGCAGCTTCCACCTCCTCGCATATATAGGGCATACGCTCCCAAGTACGATCTCTGCAAGAATTCTGAGTTTTCTTATATCTCTCTACTACTACCACAAAGCTGAACTGATGCTGCCAGGAAATGCTGCCCAGAAAGAATGTTTTTTTTGCATGAATTAGTCCTGCCGAAAATCTCCTGATAATAGCGTTCTTGAATTTGTGCAAGTGCTTCCTTGGATTTTGTTTGAAGTTGGGCACATACTCGATCACTATGTTCTGCTGACATGCGGCCTCTGTATGGCATAGCCGCAGTCCCCAAGCGTTTGATCTCAAAACCGATGAAGGCAGGCTCGCGCTCTGAAAATTTATAGTAATTGGGCCCAGGAGATACAGCAATGTTGCCATAGCCACCGTCCAGCCTGGGCTCACAAGCAACATTGAATCCATCATCCCTTGCTGTGTAGCAATTAAAACAAACTATTGTGTAAAGGTATATTGAATCGAGTTCTAAAGAAGAACCCACAGATGTTCCTTATAAAGGTGGATATATGCTATGTAGTAATCAAGACAAGCGTATAGACACTTCAATTGATTTACAATTGATTTATGCGCGTGACAAGTTATGTCATCCATATCGGACATAATCGAGCGACTTTACATCCTGTATGTCGTTCAGAAAACTCAAAATCGCGTAAAGATTGAATATTTGCTACGAACCTCCCAGATTGTAGAGTATTTTGAATATGTAAAATCATCATTATCATTAAACTTCGAGAAACTTTGAAAGAGAAACTGCCGCGCAGCTTGCTCTGTCTTTATCGGATTAGTGTGCGGCCAACTATGGAAACAATCACTGAGAGAGTTAGGCCAATTGCCCGCACATGTTCAGGAGTGAGATTAGAACATTTTTCCCTTGCTCAAATTCCGCCCCTTCGCAACATCTTCATCGCTAATTCTTCTTTATTATAGTTCTTGAACGGGTAATGTTATAACTATTCTACTCTGGAAAATTCATTTATCTTGTTGATGACATGTATTAAACAGCCCTTCTTCTATAGATAATCTGTTTCATTCAGTTTGTTTAGCTTCTGTCTGAACACCCGACCACAGATAATGCTAGACACAAATAAAAAATGTGAAATACCCAACTAATTCTAGCCATGGTGCAAGCATCTGATTGTTTTGCATGCCAGACCAACATTGGTAATGCAACATTACCAAACATGCATCTTTGTCTGAAAATATTGGATGTATTTTTTGGCTCTCATTTCTCCCAAGAAAATATAGAAACAGACTATCAAGGGGATGATCTCCTACCACAGTCATCACTATACCAAAAATGCATGCCTTAGGTCAAAGATAAGCTAGCAAGGAGAGCTAGCAAGCAACTCAAAACACAAACGTAGTAACAAAATTCGGGACAGCCACCATTGCCTTAGAATCACGTCAGCTTGGCATATTATAGATATTGTGGAAAATTTTGTAAAATGTGCTATGAAAAGAAGACAAGTTGTCGGGAATGCCAAAAGGCCAATGTCACAAAAAGTGATAGACTGGGCTAGTCGTTTTCATCTATCTCATCATCCGATTCCTGGGATGCTTGTGTGGGCGGTACATCCAGTTTCTCTTCTAAGGCTTCTTCGTCCTCACCAGTGGCCTTGGCGCGAGCCTCCTTGAGCTTGGCCTCATATTCATCAAGCAGAGTCTTTGTCTCTTGTTTTTGCGCGGAATGTGACCGCGACTTGGTGGCGATATCAGCAAAAAGTTTGTAGACAGCGTCGTCAGCAAGTTTATCCTGATAGCTGGGAAGACCATCCACAAGACGACGCAGGCTGCGCTCAGACTTGAATGGTAGAAGCGTCATACAGTAAGCAATATCACGACATTGGCGGGGATCGGTGGAGTTGCGGAAGCGCTGGCACAGTTTTTCGACGACATTGTCGGTCTGACGGTCTTTTTTGATAAAGTCGAAGAGGAACTTCATGATGCGGCCAAATGATTCCTCGTTGACAGCAGCAGCTCCCATGCTGAGACTGGAAATGATGTCGGGCAGGTTATTGTAGACGGCATTGTCCTTTGTTGAGAGCTCCGAGAAGAACAGGCGCGCCATGTCAGCGACACGCTGGTCTTTGTCCTCAAGACACTTGGCAATCTCGCCGAGCTGGCCCTTGACTTTGACCATGCCATTGAGAATCAAATGAGTGAGCACCATGAGCGTGGTCTTCTTGACACGCGTGTCCGAGTCGTGCAGCGGGCCGTAGAGGTAGTGTACGTTTTCTCCTATAAGGTTGTTGAAGCACACGGTAATGTCGCCCAGAGCAATGGACACATTGGCTCGGATAGTGGGCGACTTTGCACGCTGCAGCAACGCCAGTAGCAGCGGCAGATGCTCCTCGCAGAAGGCCGATGATACGCACATGAGCTTGGCCAGCGCGGCAGTCGCGTGTACCGTCAGCAACCGGTCGTTGAACTTTCCAAGATTCCGACACACATGCACCACTAGTGGCCCAAGCAAAGCCAGCACCGACCGGTTGCCGAATAGCAGTTCGCGTTCGCGGATGGCGGAGATGATATCACCAATCTCGTCTTCGGTGGTGCCGGCAATTTGATTAAGCTCGTCGTCCTCGTCGCTGGCGCTGGCACCATCCACATCCATGGCGTCCTGTTGCGCAGCATTCTTGCGACCACCCTTGACCTTGTTGAGGCTGTTTTTGGCGCTGGGCGATGCGCGCTTCTTGCGCTTGGGCTCCTCCTCGCTCTTGCGGCGCTTAAGCTCTGCCTCCACGGACTCGAGAAGTACAATTTCCTTAATTGCAACGTGTCCAACAATGAAGAGTAGCCGCGAAAGATCCCATGGGTCAACGAGTTTCGACACGGGAAAGCCCTGGCTGGGCTCATCGCCGTCTACGTCCATGGATGTATCTTCATCGACCGCACTGCCTTTGCTCGCCTTCAGAAGACCTTGTACCAGCTGCGTCTGTGCGCGAATAATGCGAATCGCAAGCGCATCAGGTTTCTCGGCCAACGCGTAGATGGCGTTAAGTGCCTGCTCTGCCGCAGGGAACCACTCAGGGTCGCGCCGAGGTTCCTCCAGAATGCGCTGCAACCCATCGAATATCGGATTAGACATGGGCAGACGTTTAATTTCCTCCTCCTCGAGACCCAACGCTGCGCCCGGGCGCCTGGATCGCGAACTGCCTAGACATTGTAGGACCATACAGGTGTACTTGGCAACCACTAAGTCCTCGTGACCGTAGTTTCCCAAACCGATTCTGAGGTAGAGGTCAATGTCATCGGTGACAATAGACCGCCTGGCCTGCGCCAACATCCCCAGAATAATGATTGCACCCCGTCGCTGGGCCGGTGGCAGACGACGCTTGGAGTATCCGTATACGTAGCGCAGCTTGTCAATGACAGCCGTGCTGATCTTGCCATCTGCCATTAGCGTGCGGATCAGCTCCTCCAGCGATGTGAGCTCGGCCAACGTAGCGCCAAAAGTAAGACTGATGAGATTGCGCGTAATGCGGCTGGTGTTCTCCGCAGGGCCAAAGTGTTCGCTGGGCGTCAGATAAAGCTGCATGTACGACTCCAACAACTTGGTGCGCACACCGCGCGCCTCCTCAGCGCTGCCATCGCTTGCATTGCTGTTGCCTGTTGGCGGAGTCCATATCAGATGTGACATGCGACGGATGCCCTCCTGCGCGCCATCCACGCGGAACCGCACAGCTGTGACAAAAAAGTCCATTGCCTCCATCACCTCGCCCTTGTTTGTCGACCCCAGCAGCTGTAGTAGAAGGGGCTGTGCTTCCTGCTGTTGGTATACAAAGAACAACGCATCGCGGTAGTACCGCTGTTGGAACTGCAGATGCATTGCCTTTGCTGCTGTCTCGGGCGACAGTCCGACATTGTCGAATTCATGCTGCCCACCAGTGGCTGCGCCATCCTCATCGCTGTCACCAGCCTCCTCTTCAGCGCTGGCAGTCTCATCTGCCTCTGCAGATGCCTCTTCTGACTGTTTTTCTGTCGTGCTTGCTATTTCCTCCAGCTCATTATTGATTTTCTCCAGACTGCGCTCAAGATTGGAAATCCGAAGCTCTGCACCATCCAAAGAGAACGGATGCGTCTCAAGCATAATCGTCAGCGCACGTATCGCATGCTTACGGACATTAGTAGCCTTGTCCTCCAGTCGACCAATGATCAGACTTATGAGCTTGGGACGACGCTTAGGAAACTTTGCTGGGCCGCTGCACACAAACTGACACACCTGCAATACTTTTGCTCGTACTAAATAGTGCGCATCCTGGAATCGCTGCTCGATAATGTCAAAGTACTCGCCAATCTGGTTCTTCGTTATCTCTGTCTGCTCTTCCTGCGAAGCCAGATAGAGGGTGAGATGCCCAATCACATCTGCCATAGCCGAGCGCATAATGTGAGCCTCTGAATCCAAGTGTCGGATAAGCAGTCCCATCTGTCGCAGCAGTGTCTTGGGTGCCAATTGCGAAAGACGTACCAGAAATCTGGCCGTATTCTTCGCCCCAGCCTTGTCGTGTACGCTACTGAACGACTTGCCTGCAATGTCGCGCAGTATTTCGTCGCCCAACTGCGTGCCGCTGTATTGCTCGTACGCAAACTGCACTAGCGTCGCCATGCCTTCACAGAGGTGTTCGTAGTGTTGTAGGTTCTGTGTCACCATAGTCACAAGTCCATATACGCCATTGTAGCTCTGTTGCCACACACAGAGCACATTGAATAACGCCATTTGAAAATCACTGTCCTTGACGTATGCTGGATTCTCCATTGTCTTATGTGCAAGACGTGTAAATACTCCAATGAATGTGTCGCGCTCTGGCACTGAGTTCCAGATCCGCCCAAGCGGCATCTGGAGCAGCTGCTGTAATACAATGTAGAGCTCTAGTATCTTGTCCTTCCAACCAGTGACTACCTCCGCTATTGTGCTGCTAGTACTTGATGAGCCTGTTGCGTTCGCACGCCGCTTGCGGTTCTTTGCCTGTGTGCTGTTACCAGCTGCTGCTCGAGTCTTCGATGCCGTCGACTCCCCCAATTCAATTGTCCATTGAAATAGAAAAGCGTACCTGTCTAGTGCCTCGGCATGCATGGTTGGATCGTGTCCAGACGTCGACAGCGTACTCGCGACCTGCTTTATCTGGTTTTCAAATCCTGTCACTAGCATATCGAGACCACGCGCAACCAACTTTGGATCAATTGCAGCCAAGTCGCGGGCAAAGCACATGAGCTTGTCGAAGGTCTCTGCATCGGTGATGTTCTCGCCGCTAACAACCAGTTTGTCGGTAATGCTGTTAATAGTTCGCTTGGCTACGGCGTTATCAATTCCATCAAACGAGAAGTCACTCTGTATCTCTGTCTCTCCCTCCTGTAGACTAATCAGCTGCTCGTGCAAATTGAACATGGCCACGTAGCACAGAATCTAGCTTTCGCTGTATCTAGAGGAATAAATAAATAAATAAAAACCAACGTCAGAGAATGCGAGAAAAGCTCCCAATAAAAAAGCAAAGCTTGCGTGTGTCTGTGGATAAAGCAAGAGATACGAGAAACAGTGAAGAAAAGCCAAAGAAAGAGGATATGAGTTGCTCTTCCGTGATGTGCTTTCTCACTTTGGACGTAAAACCGTAAACACGAGGTGGCCAATGGCTGGCAGCGCGCTGCTTTTTCCCGCAAGTCGAGCCGACTAATACTGGTAGCTGCAAATCGAGCCGCATCGCCCACAGTTCGTCAGCTCTGCAGCTAGAGATGACGAGCGGAGGAGGGGAATGTGCGTTTTCTCTTCCAGCGCATCTTTCGGAACATGCATTCATCTGGTCCCTTTGCTGCTTTGTCACGAGCAGCAGCTGCTTGCGTGAGTTTAAAAGGACGTCAGCTGCCGCCAATATCTTTGCGACAGGCTCATCAGCGTATCTTTTCCTTCAAGCACGCACAGCCATTTCTATCAACCAGTTATCGACAACGCCGCTATCTACACCAGTCTCCTGTCATATTATTAAGACAGCACGCAAGCAATATGGACAACGTTGAAAAGTACTTTGAGCTTGTCGACCAGAGCCAGCAGCAGTTCATCGAGACGCTGCGCGAAATAGTGAGCATTCCAAGTGTCAGTAGCGATGTCTCAAAGCGCGACGAGGTCGTTCGTATGGGCAACTGGCTGCAGGCCAGATGGGAGGCACTGGGCGCCGTATGCAAGCGCGTCGAACCTGGCAAGCAGAACCTGGATGGCACCGAGCTTGACCTGCCGCCCATCATTCTGGGGCAGTACGGCAATGATCCAGCCAAGAAGACCGTGCTGGTTTACGGACACTACGATGTGCAGCCTGCGCTACTTAGCGATGGCTGGGAGACGGATCCATTTACGCTGGTTGAAAAACCAGATGGTCGTCTTGTCGGACGCGGCTCTACCGACGACAAGGGGCCTGTGCTTGGATGGCTGCTCTGCGCCGAGACGCACAAGCAGGCTGGGCTTGAGCTTCCAGTGAATCTCAAGTTCTGCTTTGAAGGCATGGAGGAGAGTGGCAGCGAGGGCCTGGATTCGGTGATTCTGGACGAGGCCGACAAGTGGTTCCGGGGGACCGATGTAGTGTGCATCAGCGATAACTACTGGCTGGGCACTAACAAGCCATGTCTGACGCATGGGCTACGTGGTGTCAGCTACTTCCATCTGCAGGTCGAGGGCCCAGGTGCAGACCTGCACTCTGGGGTGTTTGGTGGCACGGTGCACGAGCCAATGGTAGACTTGGTGCATCTACTGGCCAAGCTGGTCGACAACAAGGGGCGCATCCAGATTCCAGGAATCTACGAACAGGTCATGCCCGTGACAGAAGAAGAGGAGAAGACCTACGAGGGGCTCGAGTTTAGCCACAAGGCGTTGGCCAAAGATCTCAAGAACGACGTCATCATCCACAAGGAAGAGCGCGACACGCTCAAGCACCGCTGGCGCTTCCCCACGCTCTCAATCCACGGAGTCGAAGGCGCATTCCATTCTTCAGGCGACAAAACTGTTATCCCAGCGAAAGTACGTGGTAAGTTCTCACTGCGCACAGTGCCTAACATGGAACTCGCCAAGGTCAGTGAATTGGTGACCAAGTATCTGAACGACGAGTTTGCCAAACTCGACAGCAAAAATACGATGCGCGTTATTGAATCGCATGGTGGACGTTGGTGGTACTCGTCACCCAATCACCCCAATTTTGTGGCAGGAGCAGCAGCCACCGAGAAGGTCTATGGTGTAAAGCCTGACCTCACTCGTGAAGGCGGTTCGATTCCTGTCACACTGACATTTGAAGAAGCACTTGGCGTTAATGTGCTGTTGTTGCCTATGGGCGCTGCTGACGACGGCGCTCACTCGATCAATGAGAAACTTGACAAACGTAACTTTATCCAGGGCATCAAACTCCTTGGCTGTTACCTCTATGAAGTTGCTCAGACTGATCTGACCGCAGCTTAGAATTATTTTTTCTTTTGCACTTATTTTCTTAGTTTCAACAAGGGAATCTTATTCAAGAGGGCTTGGGATTAAGCTCAAAGTCTTGATGCTTGCCTCAGAGAAAGTCTCCTACCCTTCTTTCTTTCTTTGCTAACAACAAGTGGAGGCTACACTGTATCGCCAAGCTTGGGCTTGTTGCTTCCATCTTTTCTCTTCTCTCTATTTTTCCTCTTTGATTTTTTTTAAAAGCTTATAGCGTACTTGCAGCGATACTACTTTATACACACACTTGTGAAAAATTTAGGTATAGTAGTGGCGTGGTAGTAGAAATGACTACGCAGAAAATTCTTCAAGAAACCGTTGCTGCTGCGGCAGAAGCAACAGGCAGTACAACCAGCAAGCTGGTGGACAATATATTTCCAAAGGACCCGAACAGTTGGCTAGCCCGGCTTGCTGGATACGTAGTACCAGATCCAAGCAACCACGTACAACTCTTCTTGATGGGGATTGTTGGGTTCTTCGTTGTGCGCAGCATCGTAACAGCAGTGAATAGAAAGGGTCCAGAGCGGTTTTCGATGGATAGCGTGCGGAGCCAGCCGGTGCCGGCCAAGCGTAACTTTACGCCACACGAGCTAGCAGAATTTGATGGCAAGGACGATTCGACGCCGGTGTATATGGCAGTGAAGGGAATCGTGTATGACGTGTCAGCCAGTCGCCATTTTTATGGACCTGCTGGGCCATACAAAAACTTTTCTGGGCGTGACGCCTCACGCGGCCTCGCATTCACCAACTTTGACACGAGCGTGCTGTCGGATCTTGACGGACCAGTCGATAAGCTGGAGGACTTGGACAAGTCCGAGTGGGCCTCGCTGGACGAGTGGGCGACCTTCTACGCTGGCAAGTACCCGCCTGTGGGCAACCTTGTCAATCCGCCAGAGCTAGAATCCAAGGAGAAATCTGAGGAAGCGAAAAAGGACCAGTGAGAGTTCACTTTTGGATTTTCGACTTTCACGTGATAATACAATGATTTTGCTGGAAAGAAATATGCTAGAGTTGGCTCTTCCTTTTTTTTTATATAATCTTCGCTTTGGTTTATTCAGCGAACTTGAAAGATGGACGGCAACGACAACAGAGTACGGGCGGTGATATTTGACATTGGCGGCGTAGTGGTGAAGTCGCCGTTCATAGCGATCTCGGTGTATGAGCGCGAGCACAAGTTACCTGCTAATTACATCAATGTCGCGCTGTCCAAGAAGGGAGCAAGCGGCGCGTTTCAGCGGTACGAGCGCGGAGAGATATCATATGAGGAGTTTGTTGACCTATGGACCGATGAGCTGAACGAGGTGGAACAGAACAATGCAGCATATCGACAGTATCTGCAACGGCGCAAGTTGGATGTGCACATGGTGCTTCCACAAGAGACAGAGATCAACGGCAGTGTGTTGTTTACGCGGATGATGGAGCTTGCGAAGACGCCTAATGACTGCATGGTAGAACTCATTCGCTGGCTCAGACGCAGTGGCTATCGCGTTGCTGCGCTTACAAACAACTTTAAGAATGACGCAATACCTGGGGCTGCACATAGCGAGCTTCTTGTTGGGCTGTTTGACGAGTTTGTCGAGTCGTCAGTGGTTGGTTTGCGTAAGCCTGACCCGAGATTCTATTTGCATGCATGCAATCTGTTGGAAGTCCGCCCATCGGAGACCATATTCTTAGACGATATTGGTGCCAATCTCCGCGCCGCCAAAGCACTAGGTATGATTCCTATTCAGGTCGAGATTGACAAGGAGCTGGATGCTGTGAAAGCAGTTAGAAACATGATCCATACATGTGGGGCGCTATCACCCAAAATCTAGCCTACATTTTTAGATACTCTTTCACTTGACCCTCATACAAGTTTCTTCTTTTTTTCACCTCTCTGTTATTCTGATTTATACTGCTTGATTCATTTAAAAAAAGAAATATATAAGCGACGGAAGAACGCTCTGGTAAATTTCAATACTAGATATAATGTTCCGAATCCTCGCGCGTGCAGGCGGAAATCGGCTACGAAGCACAGCAACATTGGATGCGCTAACAACTACCAGAGCGTTTGGTACCAAAGCAGCTCCCCCGTCTCGGTTGCGCAACATTGTATGGGCGTCGACGGGTGCAGTGGTTTGTGGTCTAGGATATCTGTATGTGACTGACTCAAGCGCAGGTATCCACAGATATGTCTTCACACCGATTATGCGGCTGTTAGATCCTGAAGACGCACATAACCTCGCGATATCTATGCTCAAATATGGCGCGTGTCCGACAGACCGTGCAGCTGACGATGGGCTGTTGGCTGTGGAGCTGTGGGGCAAGCGCATGTCCAACCCGATTGGGCTGGCAGCTGGATTTGATAAGAACGCAGAAGCTATTGACTCGCTGTTTGGGCTTGGCTTTGGCGCAGTTGAGGTTGGCAGCATTACGCCATTGGCACAGGAGGGCAATCCGAAGCCGCGGCTGTTCAGAATTGAGGATAACAGCGCCGTAATCAACCGGATGGGACTGAATAACAGCGGCATGCAAATGTGTGCAGATCGGATCCGGTCCCGCTTCTGGCGACTGTTGGCATCGCAGAGCAAGCAACAAGGCGAAACCGTAGCTGAGCTCTCCAGCTCTGTCAATAGATCGGCGTTTACAGATCGGTTGTTGGGAATCAATTTAAGCAAAAACAAGACGTCCAAAAACGACTCATACGATGACTATGTGGATGGACTGAGGACTCTGGGTGCATATGCGGACTATGTAGTTATCAATGTTAGCTGTCCGAACGTGAAGAACATTGCTGCTGGCGCCGACGTTGCGGTGCTTGAATCAACTATAAAAGCGGTACTTCGCGAGCGTAACAGAATGGCTGACTACCGTCCACCTGTGGTTCTCAAGATTGGACCCGATAACGATAATGATCAACTAAAGCTGATTGCTCAGCTAGCTATGGACTACTGCGTCGATGGCATTATCACCACAAACACCACGCCTACACGTCCAGCTGGACTACGCGACCCTGACGAGGTGGCCAAGGAAGCAGGTGGGCTCAGTGGCGCGCCATTGCGCAGCATGGCATTAGCCACCACACGTGAAATGTACAGGCTGACTGGTGGCCACATTCCGATTATCGGATGTGGAGGGATTAGCACTGCTGAAGATGCGCTAGCCTTTGCACAGGCTGGTGCGTCGATGGTTCAGATTTACACTAGTATGGTTTTTGATGGTCCGGGCAAGCCACGCGAGATAAAGGATGGCCTGGTCGAGCTGCTCAAGGGCCGCAAATGGACTGACGTTGTTGGCGAAGACACTCGCAAGTAGACGTCTGGCCGCGCTTCTTAATGCTTTTTTTCAGCTGAATAACTGATTGCCGCAGGAATGCTTGTGTGGAACCAATGAAAGTACTTTGTTTGTGTGTGAGTTGATGTGGTCCAGAAAATCTAGAAGGGTTTCAGCCTTACGCTTTTCTCCTCTTTAACGTATATATTTGCGTCTTTTCCTATACACTTTTTTCTGCAGATTTTTTCATTATCTCTGGTCGACCGAGCGAGTGGGTTTATTGACGGTAGAAGGCGTGTGGTTTCCTCTATCTCTCTCCGAGCTGGGTCCGTAAAAATTAGCGGACAAGAGGAGATAGGTTGGTCTTTGGAAGCAAAACCTCCCCCCTCCCCAGGTGCATTCTCTTTGTTTGCTTCTCTCTCTCTCACTATTCGCCCCCTTCTTTCTCTCCCCGCGGGTATTACAATTGGGGAGGAAAGGGAGAAAGGCCAGATCACTTTGAGGGGGAGAAGAGCCGTAGCCCAAAGTTTCTCACACCCTCTACGTTCAGAGACACCAGATACGACGCAGTAGACAGACAGGCCTCTTCCAGCGTAGAAGGGGCGAGGTGGCTTTTTTCTTGCACGGGCATCACTGGCCGGTGGCAGAGAAAGGCCGTAGACGACCCTGGGAATGTATGATCAACAACAGCAGTCGCAGCGACGACAGGCGGGAAACGCTCATGATAAAATAGCTTCTGATGGTAAGTTCCAAATCCTGCTCCCGCCCACTTCCTTGCTTAGCTCTGCCGACAAAACACTGGACAGCTAAGCTGATCTGCTATTAATTGTTTTGATATACTGCGCACAGACAAATATGAACACGGCTATATGGTAGGCCCTCCCCATATGGGGCTGTTTCTGTGGGGTAAAGAAAGTCGAGGAGGGAGAGAGTCCATAGAGAGTCAGTACAGTGTCTACAACTTTCATTCCCGACGAGTTTCCTCTTCATACTTATTGCTTCTTTCTTCTCCCCCTGGTTGCGCTTACAAAGGTGGCTTGAGCATATTTTTAGAATTTATTTTTGCCTATTATGCGCAATCAGTGCGTGTTGAGTCTAGAGTCTTTTGTTTCTGATGGGTGTCTTGGCATTTCATCTCTTTCAATTATTTTTTATATTTTGTTGCGTTTAGGTTGTGCTGTCCTCCACTTACACCATTTTTCTATAGCGCATTTCCACTGCGCCTTGCACACCTTTGCCCCTTGTTCACGCCAACTTCTCTATTACTACTGATCTCTATCTTACCCGTACTACGTGTATAACGGCTCTTCTTGTATCTAGCAGCGCACTTGGAAGGCAACAGTACTGCCGATCAAACAATACAGAGCGCTAGCAGCTATCGCGAGCGCGCAAGCAGCAATGCTTTTCCTTTTGTTGGGACACGAGCGAACAAAAGTAGCACCACACAACCCAATACTAGTACAAGTCTGAGGCAACGCATCGGAACTGTGCCCAGCCTTGGCATTAACATTCCCGCATCGACCCAACAACTAGCATTTATTTCGGATACGTCAGGTATGGTGGCAGGTACACCGCGCACTGCAATGTCGCACGAGGCGTCGCCACTTACGCCGCTTGAAGAACGCGTGTTCAACCAGTGCCTTGATACTGGCCCGCGATCATACAATGTGTTTGACGATGACAGCGTGCTGAAGATGTGCGATGACGACGTTGATCAGACTGCGCTGGCCCAGGATGCGACCAACGCCAACGCTGTCGCTCACGGATGGCGGATTGACAACGTCATTGACAAATATGGCAATCGTATTGCTTCGCAGTCAAAGCGCCTTGCGCGCATTGTCGCCCATAGAAAGGGTGGCAGCGGTGGCAATGGGCCTGCATATTCAACTGAGGGCGTACGGAATCAGTTACAGCTTCCATCGCCAGTGATGCCAGCTGCCGCCGCCGCCAATAGCCGTGGTGGGCTACACCATCGTACTAGCGCTAACGGCTCTTCATCCACAGCAGGTGTAAACTCTGCGACTTTGTCGCCAATGCCACTACACACTGAGGCTGTTGATTGGGAATCGCCGATAACCAGGGTTCAAGACAATCGCAGGGGCGGGCTTATTAGCAAGGCCAGACTTCGCATGCGTGAGCGTTCATTGAGGAGGAATCAGACTCGGAGGAGCCATGGCGTGTCACGAAGTAGTAATGGCACTAATTGCGAGGCTATGCTTGTGGAAGACAACGGAAGCGCCAATCATCAGAATATGATGGCTGGCAGTCGGGGTACCGAGATGGAGTCGTTTGACTACGGAGGATATTCGGCTGGTGGCAGCACGTCGACCATTTTGCATTGCAGAGGGCAGTCGGGAAGTGCTCGCTCAGCTGCTGCGGTTGTCACTGCATCCACTGCCAAGCGGCGACGCTGGATGCCAACGGCTTTTTGGAGGAACCACAGGCGCAAGCAATCAAGCGCCTCGGCGGGGCTTGGTGCGCATAGCCCACTGGTAGACAGCTCACAGCACCGGCAACCCTCACATCAGCAGCTCGGTAGCGGCGACAGCAGTCGTAACGCAGCTGGGCCTGATGGTACAAAGCCGGCAGACAGCGGTGGAGAGGCCGACACGCCCAGAAGTACAACTCAAAAAATATGGGGCAAGATTATGAACTTTATTATGCCAGGAGGACATAATCGCTTTGGAATGCGCGACGAGCGCTCGTACAGAGAGTCGGTGGGCTTTCTACTGGCGTTTGCGCTGGCAAGCGTTGCGTTTATCATGTGGGGAACTCTGGTTCCAAAAGCAGTGTGCAGCACGGATCAGACCTTCACATCAGACGACCTTTTAAGTCGCAGGTTTGTCGCTGCCAATGGTATTGTATCGGATTTTACGCTTTCGCGCTCATCGTTTGGTAGAACCATGCGCGGCTACACTGGTTACGACATTTCTTCTATATTTCCGATGGTTGGGCAGTTCTCGCCGAGCACATACGAGCAGCTGCCTTCAAGCATGTCATCGATGCTGAGTAAGTGCGTGTCGAATCAAGGAACAGTTGAGAACTTTATCGAAACGTGGATGGCCAACAGCACGCTGTACAACGGGGATCTGGAAAACTTTCCAGAGATCTGCCCATTCCCACAGGCACCGCAGATCAGTGGTGCTATGTGCATGGTAGCGAGCTGGCCGCAGTTTCCAGCAAGTAAGGTTGGCATGCTTAAGATCAACAAAACCGAAGTGGGTCTGCGGCATGCATCGCCCAGCACGTCGTGGGTAATTATCGACGACATGGTGTATGATGTGTCGCAGTATGTGGCCTACGCTAGCGATGCCATTGTGCGCAACCGCACTGTCGACAGCAATCGCACTCTCCGCCAAGAGAACGCCTTTCTACCTCATTCGCTTTCGCAGTTGTTCATCGACAAGCCTGGAGAAGACATTACCAAGGACTTTGATAACCTCGATATCGATGGCGTGCTTTACAAGCAGTGTATGAGTTCACTATTCCTACGCGGCACAACTTTGACCACAAAGTCACCCTTTGCCTGCGCCAATACTAATGTCGTGGCGTGGATTACCTTTGGCTTGTATTTTCTCATCTTATTCTCCCGCATGGCCACTGCCGAGGTTTATGCATGCCTGCGTGCTCGCAAGGCTGTATTGGCGCCGACAGGCTACGACAGTCAGCTTGTGCAGCTATCTGCTGACAATGGCAATGCCAAGGAATATATTGGCGACAATGATGATCCGCTGCATGGAACCCCAAATGATCTGGAACAGGCCGATAAATTATCGCCGTTCGAGCTTGAGTCTCCAGCTAACAACATTGTTGCACCGGTACCATTGAGCCAGCAGCAGCATGTATGGTCCTCCAATGCGGGAATTGTCAATGGGCGTAGTCTTGAGGATGGAAAATCTGGCAGCATACGTAAAACCATCGGTGGGCTGGCCAAGTGCCTGATTGTGGTTCCATGCTTCCAAGAAAATATGGAGACGTTGACGCGCACGTTGCAGGGAATTGCGCGATCAGCGCATGCGGACTCACACAAGATGCTCTGGATTATCAATGACGGCGACAGCGAGGTGCTGGCCAATACCATCCGCATTCTGGCACACAGTGGGCGTATTAGTGACCCCAAATTCTATGCGGCCTACAGTGTGGACAGCGGCAGTAGCAGCTATGGATCTGCGCGTGTGTATGCTGGCTACTATGAATGTGGGCGCCATCGCATCCCGTACGTGCTTACAGCCAAGGAGACATACCAGGGCCGTGTTGATTCACTTATGATGGTGCTGTGCTTTTTTCGTAGCCTATCTGGCGGCATGCGCCAACAGCACGATGCTCAGACACAGACAATATTTCTGGAGGAAGAGGTTGAGGCTCGTATGACTCTGCTTGGACATCCGCCAACAAGCATTGACTATTGCTTGCTAATTGATGGCTGCGTGCAGATTGACCCACTTGCCATCACACAATTTGTTGCGCGCATGGAAGACAATGCCGAGATCATTGCGCTGTCTGGCACTCTGTACCCTGCTGGGCGTCCCTCGTCGCTGATGCAGATCTTGCAATTCTACGAGTTCCATCTGCAGCACTTTGTCTCGCCTATCTGTGAGAGCTTGAGCAACGTAACCTGCCCTCTCAACCAGCTGTTTACCATGTACCGTGTGCGTCTAGAGTCTGGCGAGCGCTGCTTGGGCGACGACGATCTCGTGGCTAGCATGGACGCGCTAATGAAAAGATCTGTGCGCTATCGACACCGGACATGGCCTGCCAATGATTGCTTGCTTGTGCCGCACATGGTGCGCAGGTTCCAACAATATCGTTGGTCTTTTGAGCCCAACTGCCGCGCCGAGGTTGAGCTGACAGCGCATTTTATGGCTGCCTTTGATCCATACAAGCGCCAGTGGTTTCGCACGCGTCTGGTAACATTGTTTGATATATTGCGCGGCCGCATGCTTAAGCGAACTCTTCCGATCATGCTCGGCCACTTGCTATTTCCCTTTGTTGTTCCAGCCGCATCATGCATGCTTTATCTGGAGCTTGTCATCTCAATCTTTGGCGATAGCCCCGCCATAGTAGTTTCTGAACTGACTGCTGCATTTCTCGCTGCCGCGGTTATATTGCTGCTCATCAGCCGTCGTTGGCAATTGGCGATATACTTTCTGATCTATAGCGCGATCGCTGTGCCGTTCTTCTATGTCTGGATTCCAGTCACGTCGTTCTTCTCTATGAACCGCATCTGGTACTCACCTGAACAGATTGCTGCTCAGGCCGCAACGGCCGAAGCACAGATTCAACCGCCAGAAAACTTTGAGGAATTCAAGAACAACTACAGACGCCGATTCACCTCACCCCAAAGTCAACCTGTTCAGCATCGGCGTAGCATGAGCTCGTTGAGCAGCAATTGTGAGCCAGGTGGCCGCAGTGCTGGAATTCGCTTTAATGCGACCCCAGATGCCTCGTCTGATTCAGAACCCGATATTCTTGAGAATCCCTCTGACTCGTCTAGACGCGCCAAACGCCAGTCTGCACCAAATGGGCTTATCACCGGTCTAGGCTTGAAAATTCCATCGCTAACGAATCCAAACGCTGGAAGCTCGCTAATACCGCCGCCGCTGCCACAGCAGCAGTCGTTTAACCTAGAACAAGTTGTGGTTAGTGACGCCCTGGTGGCAGATGCCCGTGATGCCCTACGTCACTCGCTGAAAGATCGTTCGCAGGAAATTGAGCCCGAATCAGCCGAGTTTTACAGCCTATGCGAGCGTGCACTCAGCATCCTGATCTTAAAACATCCTAACAGCTCTGTAGCCGAGCTTGCAGTTGCAGTGAATCGGGCTGTGGATGAGGTTCTGGGACAGGGCAGCACGCAGACAGCAACACAAGAGCCTCCGCCAGTATTGGTTCGGGCAGATTCAGTCGGCACAAAGGCCATCCTTCCCAAACGCCATGTTTCTACAAGTGGCCATCCTTCACAGCAGCAACCAGCAGCTACTTCTTCCTTGGGCAGCACGCATCAGCCTGCATTGCCATACCCGCTTCCACCCTCTTCGGCAAGCGCACTCGCTCGACAGGGGAACACATATCTTGGTAAAGGCCGCCCAGTCAGTGTGATCATTGAGGAGTCGGACACTGAGCAACAGTAGTCTTCTCCAACTAGCCTTGCTCAATCCATGGCTACCATTGTAAATTTATTCTTGTAGTGCGTTTCATACCTTCTCTAACCTCCCGATCTTTGACCGATTTTGCTGTGCACAAGCCATGATCACAGGATTAATCAAAGGAAAAGCTGTTGCCAAAATTTGAACGAGTTGTTTTCTTTCCATACTCTTTTGATTGAAGTTAAAGCTTTCCATTCAGTTATTTTGCAATTAAAGGTGCCAGCAGCCAGGCTCACTGCTATCACAGAAATTTATGAAGACAATGTGGAAGACTGGGGCACGCCTTCTTAGCCGACAAGCAACCTGCTGCAGGAGACCGTCGTGTATTAGTAGTTTTGCAGCAATGCCATTATCTGTGGGAGCAAAGCAGCCAATACAGACTCGATCACAGCCATTGTTCCTAGCCGTGCGAGAGTTCTCTACAAACCGAAGCACACTGGAAGATAAGAGCTTAGATAAGGAGAGACAACGTCAGCAAGCACAGGACGAATTGAGCGAGGAAGCTGAGGAGTTCAAGCGAGAACGTGATGACAATCTGACCAAGCATGATTCAGAGGCAGAGACGAGTGATGAGCTAGCACCTGAAATAGAACGGCTTGATCCACAGACTATTCCAGGACTTTACCCGGAGTTTGATGTGGATGAGCAAGACGACAAGCACGATGACTCTTGGTATGTGGACGCCAGTTATGAACAACATGCGCCTACAAAAGATAAACTACCTTTATGGCAGCGACGCGCATCCGAGAATCTAAGTGACGGAATATCAGAAACGATTGAAATCATGGACGGAAGTATGTTTGATCTGTGCAATGCCACATTGAGTGAAGATGCTGAAGTTTCGACGGTGGATGTAGCAGGATTGTGCGAATGGACATCAAAAATGATTGTTGTCCAGGCAAAGAGCGTTCGTCATATGCGTGCCATGAATGAGCGTTTACTGAAAACCATTAAAGAGCGTCATAGACGCAATGGAGTTTCTACCGATATTAAAGTTGATGGGAGAGAAAGTGACGATTGGATTGTGGTTGATATGGGCAAGTTTGTTATTCATATAATGACTCCAGAAGCGCACAGTACTTATGATCTTAAATCTCTCTGGGATAAAAGACGGGTCGAAAAAGAGAAAGAAGAATTGGAGAATGATTCTCAAACTGTTACTTCTAATACCGAAGTGAATGAGTTGTCGAGTGTAGAGCTTAATGAATCTAAGACAGATGATGAGCATAGATAACTACCATGATCTTTTTCTTCTTCTAGAATCAAATCACCTTGTGTGCATTTTTATGTGCTCTATTTCAAATTAAACGTACACATAGGACACCTGTTGCTATTCACTGGTTTTTTTTTTAAGAAAACTATTGGCGTATCAATAAAAAAATGTTTGAGTCAAGGCGATTTTTTTTAGCTGCAAGTGGTCTTGTGTTGGGAGAGACAAAGTTCGTGCGTGGTTTGCATTAGCAATGACATAGCAATGATATACAACATATGCAACTTACCTTGATATCGCCCGCATTTTCGTAAAGGAGGGTGCAGTTATGTGTGGAATCATTAAAAACTAAAAGATGTTTGGTTATTCTGTCAGCTAACAACGCCACCAGCCTGATACAAACGCACTACCTGATTGGCGCAAACCAGCAATACCAAATCCCGCCAAAAACCATACGCCAACGCTAATACTTTTTTTTGCAAAATATAGTAATGGAATAAATCGCAAAAAAAAACTTAAAGGCAATGTTCAAGGGAAAAAAATACATACTGTACTAGTCAACTTTTATTTTTTTTTGCTATTGGCTTTTTGTTTTGCTGCCTTGACAATGTCGAGTATTGCGGCAGTATAAGTTCAAACAAAAAAAGACTTGACTTGGAGCAGTAACAACGGTGACAACAGCAGAGTTGCTGAAACCAGAGGTAAGGTTCACGATCCAACTACTGGGCTATATCAGAGAAATCAATGTTGTCTATGGTTTCGTTTAGTGTTTGGAGCGACCTGAAGATCTGTCGCGTGCTTGGATACATAACGTAACCTGTCTGCGAGCCTGATGTACGTAGCCAGTTACGAAATCCCCACTCTGCCTCATTAATCATATCCTCGCGCTGAGCTGGTGTCAACGCGTCAAAGGCTGGCAGTGAACTATCCACAGGAGCATCAGTGGTGTTTTCCTGTGGCTTTTTTGATGATGGCGGACTGACTGCTACGGTTCCGTCAGTCATTGGCAGAATATTTGGTCAGGATGGAACTGTGCTGGCTGCAGATGACTGCTGTCAAATAAAAAATATTATATGCAAGTGCTGGTTTAGCCTGCGCAAACAAAAGGAGTGTCTGACTCAACAGGCAGTTGACAGTGGTATGTTTTTTTTTGGATAGCCGTGACAGCAGTAGCCTAATAGTTGAGCAATTAGCGAGTGTCTTAAACGCCGATGTGCCGTATGTGTGGAGGTGCAGATTCCGCAGTAGCAAGCGTGGCTGAAGGAGTGGTGTGGTGAATGTCTGATTATTACAAGCGAAAGAGGGAAAAGAGGGAGAACGCTGAGGATGTAGAGAAAGTAGTGCAAAGAGTGTATTTTGCTCCATGGGTTGTGCCAAATGGAAAGGAGCCAGCAGACCAAAAAAAAAGTCTTTCTTTACTGCATTGCTTTATGGATTGCTAATGGCTGTCTGTGTGAGACTTTTGACTCATGCTACCAGCTGGCATACATCTCCTCTGCCGTCCTCCTCCCCCTTTTTTCGCAGTGCTGAGCAGCTCCGCCTCTCATTTTCAGATCTGCCTGGCTGCTCACAATCGCGGCAACCCCTTTGCCACACTGCATTGCATTGCGGCCGGCGTTTTGTGTCTGCGAGCATGTTCCCAATGCGCGGCAGTCTGTCTTGTGCACATTGTGCGGTTTGGTGGTATGCGGTGCCGCAATACTCTGCGATGCGTCCACAACACAGCACACAGGATGCAGCGACCGCTGCGCCAGTTAAATAACTGGCCGCATAATGCCATTCTGTTTGGAAGATGAGTATATTTCATGAGTTGGCCTTTTAGTATGTCCTGAGAGCAAATGGGTGCTGTTTGTTCTTCCCAAATTAAGAAAGTAAAATGAAGGTGGCCATTTTGACATGGGTGTGATCACTGCAAGGGAACAAATGTGTAAAAAGGCAGAACAATGTTAGCAGGGACAGAATGTCCATGGTAGTATTGTCCAAAAGAGGTGCACGGGGCATCTCGCTCTTTCTGATACCCACCAGAAACATAAAGTGCTATAAGCGTATGTGGGGGAGCATAGTCACAACACATCCGTCCTTCGGAATCTGCGGGAAAGGAGAATGGTATTAAAGCCCGCGTGGTTACACTGAGCATCTGACACGATATCTACTCTGGAAGCCAGAGATATGCAGAGGCATAGCTGACAGATGAACCTGACGCTGACTGCACCTTGTTCGACTGGTCGTATTTGACAAACCGCAGCCGTGGGCTTTCGCTTCCCTGTTCGCCCACTGGATACAGTACATTTACAGCAGCGAGCAGCACTCCAATTGGATGTCGGCCACAAATGGTGTTCTCCGTCTCATCCAAGTATTGTTTGAATCTAGCGTGGTCAATATGTGTAATGGCCTCCATGCCAGCAAAGTCCAGACGCTCAATTGACTGCCAGACAGGAATCCCTGTCGGTCGATCTGACCGTCTGCTTAGCATAACTGCGCGACTATTTTCCGATTCCTTATATAGTGTGTATCCAAAGCGGCTGCCCCAGTGGCAAAAGTCTGACGAAATTACAAACAAATTTTGCTTGTCGGCCAAGTATGGCGCCAGAAGCTTGCCATATTGCTGCTCCTTGCCAAAGCGTAGATTCCCGACAAGGATTGGCACTAACCTGACTTCGTTTATGCGCCGCTCAAACACCTTGTGTATATATGGCAGATGCATTTCGAGGCTGTGCTCGTCTTCGTCTACTTTAGTGCTCATTGAATTCCAGTCGCCTTTACTCTGCAGCTCGTCTACTATCTCTCGATCAATTTGGATGTTGCCCAAAGGTGTCTCATATTCTGTGCAGCGACTAAGCGCGCACTTCTCCAAATACATATGATGTGACGGTCCAAGAAGAAATATGCGCTTGACATTCTCGATATCGATACATTGGTATCCGTATGCTGCATTGGGTCCGCTATAGCTGAATCCGGCATGTGGTCCAATTATTGCCCGCGCTCCCTTCACTGGCACTTTGCATAATTCACCGGCTGGTTCCACTTCAGATATCTCTTTTGGAACCCCGTCAAGCCATTCCTGGAGCTCTCGGTCCAACTCTTTGCCACTGCCACTGTACCATGATCCTGCGTGGGTCGCCGATCGAACCACCATCACCTGTTTAATATCTTAGACAAACTATAAAAGTTACCAATATAGCACTCGTAAAATACTAGACAATATGTTCGAGGCTGGGATATGAAGAGAGAAGAACTGTTCTGGACAGGGGTGCGGGCATTGTGTACGTGTGAACATGAGGTTAGGATTAGGTGATGGGCTTGTCATAGCTTACACTGAGGATCCACTTTGATTAAAAGGTTTTTAATAAGGATTCAAAGCAAGGACCTATCTGCTAAAATGCTACTAAAAAAAGTATTAGAGTTCTGAAGGTTATTCTGGCGGGATTAAGTATGGCGGGTTTGCGCCATTCAGGTAGTGCGTTTACGTTTGTGGGTGGTGTGTTAATTGCGCAGGGAAAAGGGCCGTTGACGGTATGCAGTAGGAAATAGCCAATGACAATTACCCCTGTTCAGTTGCAGTCAACGGCACTGGCATTGAAAGCCAAGGAGCATCAACATCCGCAGGGCTGGCTTGCGTTTGCTTTACTTGGCAGGAAATCCTATTTAGCGAGACTTCTTTAAACACAGCTAGAATATGACTGCCTATCTATCCATAAGATGAGACATCCGACAAACACAAACTAAGTATCACGTAATAAACATACTCACTACATACTCCCCTCTAAGCACAAGTAGATATATGTTATAGACTCTGTGTGATTCCTATAAAAAATATTAACAATAAAAGAACAGCACCCATCCGCAGGTATGTAAACCATGTACGCATTGCCAGATGTTGGCACGCTAGTAGGTGGATTTCATTCCAATAACAAGTACCAGAACAACTGTTCACACAAAGAAAGCATGTTTATACGCATGCGTATATTCATGGATGTTAACATGCCAGCATTCAGAGTAGCTAGACAATCCTTGTGGTCTATAACAATTCCACACCTAACTACACCCTCCTTTACGGGAATACGGGCGACATCAAGGTA
>JANBQQ010000160.1:0-32517 GCA_027577275.1 Coemansia sp. RSA 988 | reverse complement strand
CGCGCTCCTAGAGCCGTACAATCATGAAAGTGCATCCGCAGCACCAAGGCGGGGAGGGGCCACTGGCAACACCCATTAGCGTGTAGAAAATAAAAGCCATAAGTCTGCATCATATAACCAGATCTCGATTATTCGTACAAATAGCCAGCATTGAGTCTGAGAAAGTAGCAGACCATTTCTTAATATAGAATCATGTGAAGCTAACTAAAACTCATTTTCCAACTTCAGAAATTGAGGGATTCCCGCTTCATAGAGTAACCAGCGTGGGATTCTAGAGCCAGGCCTGATATTTCTTCTTTGCTAGGCTAGGCGTCAGGTCCTTCGCACAACCAACAAGCAAACAGCAATAATGTATTTAGAAAATTCAAATATCAGTGTGTATGATGTGCATTGTCATATACACGAGACGCCTGAAGAGCTTAATGAGCTGGGAGGACACCGCAGTCCAGTAAGGGATATTGTTTATTGCATACAGGCTACAAGGTACACAGACTGGGACGATGTGATACAGGTTAAGCAGAAATACGGCGATATAATTATTCCAGCACTTGGGTTACATCCGTGGTTTGTTGAAAGAGTGCTTACAAGCGAGATCCCTGAGACGTGGGCAGAGGAGCTTCAGCAGCTATTGGCACACCATGGTGGTATTCTCGGGGAGTGTGGGCTGGATAAGGCAGCACGGAGCCCAAAGACACATAAGACATATCCAATTGAACCACAGATTGAAGTCCTCAAGACGCAGGTGGCTATTGCGCACAAATTGCACATACCAATATCACTCCATTGTGTGCGCGCATTTGGCACGTTGGCTGCGATTCTGAGCGAGGCCGAGAAAAGGCAGAGGCTGCCACCACGGATAATGCTTCATTCTTACAGCGGATCGCCGGATATGCTTGCGCAGGTATTCTTAAAAGGAGAGCTGGGCGAGCGCGTGTATGTAAGCTTCTCCAGCCTTGTGAATGGCCGGAATCGAGAAAAGTCGGAGCAGTGCATCCGTAGGGTACCAGCAAAGCGCTTGCTTGTCGAGTCGGACGTTCACAACGCCAGGGCAGCTGGGCCAGCACTTGATGAGGCTGTGTCACTTGTTGCAGAAGCACGTGGATGGGCGCTGAGCGAAGCGCATACAATTTTGGCACACAACTCGCGCGAGTTCTTTTATGGAACAGCCAAACAAAACGACATTGGTAATCTGCTGCCATAGGTGTTGTTTTATTCTAATAGAGTATTTTCAAGAGAATAGATATTTATTTGGCAGCAAGCGACCTTGTGTTTTGTGTTGAAAGCACAGCTTGTGCGTGGTTGGATTCTGCTATTGATAGGCCCAGCTTATAGTTTAGTATGGAATCATCAAAGGCCATAGTGTTTGTCTGGGTGGGCTGTCTATCGAAGCTATGCAGGGAAGGGATACAGTGTCAGGAGTCATGTCACCAAGTCGCCACTCACAAAATAATGACACTAACAGCTGCCGCAAAATTGCTTTTCTGCCAAAAATAAAAATGTGAACCCTGCATGGCAGTATGCACGTCACTCCCATCACCAACTCAATTGAAGACAGAGAACTGGAAGCGTTGATGTCTGCCCGTCGGCTCCAGCACTCTACCTCTTCTCTTGCTTTACTTACCTCTTGTCGGCATTTTGGATTTATATAACATACTGAGGGCTTTATTTGCATGCTGACCCTTTCGCCACATGCCGACGGCATACTCTATGGACCCAGCGAGGGTGGAGGATTCTCTCCGCCACCACTACCCAATGCAGGCATGCAGACCGCTGGCTCTAACCGCACTTCAGCATCCAGCGCCAAGGAGAGCGAGGATAATCCTAGCAGCAGCAACAGCATAGGTAATGGTGGGCGTGTGGTCAAGCTATCACGGCTGGAGAAGTACAAGGGGCTGCCCGAGTCGCTCGAAGAGGGAGTCTGCAACATGCCCTTTGAGCTGGATCTGATGGCTTACCCACCCGCGTTCCGCGAGCAGCTCGAGGAGGAGGCATGCACTATTCTTGACTTGTCGAAACTGTTGGCGCACGGCTCGCTCCCACTCCTTCTGCGCATACATGAGACCAAGGCAGAATCAACGCATGCGCTACACTTGACGGTGCCTGTCGGGGCGCGGCGACTGCCCAAGCTCACACGCAATGCGCTCAAGCTTGGATGGCCTCGCGTAGGCGCGATAAAAATAGTGCAGTGTATTGGAACATTGGACGACGAATTGGGGTACAAAGTCTGGATGCCCCGCGACTACAGGCGCTACTTTCCGAATCTCCAGTCGATATCGTACATTGCGCATAATGCAGAGACAGGGTACTTTCGCGAGATGTGCCACGCAATGGGGCAGCAGCAGACAAAGACGGTGGTGTTCCGCGCATCGCAGCGGCATATGGATGTGCTCCAGCTCAGCTCGCGGCTGATGCGCTACATGGCGCATGCAAACTTTCTGCTTACAAACCTCTCACTGACAATTCGAAACGAGCCCAGGTACCCAGACTATGCGTTCACGGTTATCCGCACGGTGCTGCTGACGGATATCGCTGCGCCAGTGAATCTGCGCCTCAACGTTGACTCGACCGATCTGCTGTACAAGATCACCGAGAATATGATGCTTCGGTTTGTCTCGCCGGGGCCAAGCGAGGACGACGGTGGAGACGCAGACAGAACGCAGGACGAGCTTCCGTTCTGCAAACCATCGGTCCGCGAGCTAATGCTGCGGTTCAAGGAGATTGGCAAGCTGGGGATCCCGTTTGCGGCAAGGCACTTTCCGAGGCTCGAGCGACTCGTGCTCAATGCGGACGCAGATGTCGGGCCGCCATCGCTGGAAAACACGCTGTACGGCTGCATGTTTCTCGAGCGGTGGGCGCAGCTGGCGCGGCTGCAGCTGGCACACATCAACGACACGCTGGTGCAGCTACTGGCCAGCAGCTGCCCGCGGCTGACGGAGTTGATCATCTTCAACGCTGCCACACACGATGAGCTGATGTCGCAGAACTCGTTTGACATCCACCACAGTCCAATCCCGCTGCCTAGCATGGCGCCGATGCGCTTCACCGCCAAAGGGCTGCACTACCTGCTGACGCGCCTGGCCCACCTGCGCGTGCTGGACCTCAACTACCCGCTCTACGTCGATCCGCTGACCAGGCAGCAGGACATCGACCTTTCGTTGGCCTCGTCTCTGTTGCGTGCTGCGGAGACCCCCGCGACGCCGCTTCCGCGCCAACTGCGATATCTGAGCATCCCGTTTATTCCTCTATCAGTGCACGGCGTATCAGGCATTATCAACGCTTTCCCGCGCCTTGCCACGCTCGAGGTGCGCCTGGCCGCCTCCCCGCGCCCGCCATCATCGTCCCGCCGCAAGCTGCTCTCGCGCGTCAAGGACGCAATCCCACGCCAGGCGCCCGAGCGGAATGGCCGCCGTCCAGCAGAGCTTGGCTCGCTCTGGATCTGGTCTGACTGGTCTTCTGCGACCACTACACTGTGCCAGGTTATGGATCTGTTTGCCCACGCGCCCAGCCTCCCGCGCGTGTACGTTCCTTACATTTCGGGCGCTAGCTCAGCCTCCGAGGTGGAGACGCGGCTAATCATGCAGTACATGACAAAGGAGATGCCTGACGTCAGCGTGCACCGCTTTGAATACAATAATCTCTACCATACACTCTACCACAACTTGCCATAGTATATAGCAGCTGCCCAGAAACAACGCCAGGCTCCCGTTTCTAGCACCGATCTCTCGGCACGACTCTTCCACCCGTGATCCAGCGTGATCGAAAAGCGTGCTGCCAATCAGTCAATACATTGTCGCTAAGAGTGCTTGCTAAAATATGCAAATGCGAATTTCTCTTCCTGCCCCCCAAAATAAAATAAAACCATACTTCAAGAATCCAGCTTTTTATTTCGCTCACAAGCACAATTTTAGCCTCCACGCGTTCTTGCAAAAGGTAAGCTAGTCTCCACAAACTGTTGCACACAAGTGACCCACTTCTGGAAACAAACCTGACCTTTCTTCTTGTGTGTTCAATGTAAATGCTAATTGCAGCGAACTTGTAACCATGCTCTAAATCGTAGTTAAAGGAGGACCATGGCGAGTAATCAGGAGCTCCAGAGCGTAGGACAGCCGGACAGCGGCACAGAGCCAGGCGATGCTGTAGACATCGAGTCTGCAAAAAGAAACCTGCAGGCGCTTGTAACGGCTGGGATCCACGCACATGATCTGCTAGGCCAGCACAGCGACAAGGAAGACGAAGATGAGGACGCTGACGGTGCCAGTTCCGATGAAAATGATGACAGAACCAGCTCGGATGGTTCAGACGGTGGCCTGCCGGCGAAGTACGCGGAGGCAGAGACCGTGCACGGGCCGGAGACAGATGCTGGCGGCGTATCGGCGGGCGATCTGTTGTCGCGCGTGGCCAACAGCTTCCGGGCATTGATCGGTCACGGGCTGACGACAGCCGGTGCGCGGGGTGGTGCGGACGGGCTTGGCGATGGTGCCGCGCTCGATGACGACGGGGCATACTCACTGGCGCGCGAGGCGCTGGAGCGCAATCTGCGGTACCAGCGCATGCTGCGAGCGCAGGTGGCGACGATCGAATCGGCGCAACGGCGCAACACGGATCTGCAGGAAGGCATTGGAGCGTTGCTGTCACAGCAGGGCCGCGCGAGTGGGCGGCGCGGCGGTCGGCGCGGACGCGAGGAGCGAGGCGCGGTGGACCCTGTCACTGGCGAGGCACGCATTGCGCCCAGCACGTTTTTTGTGGGTGCTGACGGGCAGCGGCCGCCGGACAACCGCGACACAGTGCGTAGGCAGAAGCACCCACCGATTGTCTACCGCGCGCGGCGGTGGACAGACGCGGAGCGCGACGCGCTAATTCGCGGAGTGCGGCAGAGCAACCGCAAGATCCTATCGCAGCGGCTCTTCCAGCAAACGCAGGACCCACGCAGCATCTGGGAGGTTGAGAAGATGACTGATGCCGAGCTGGAGATGAATCTGGCGGGGCTAGACTGGAAGTATATTGCGCGGCAGTTTGTGCCCCAGCATAAGCCGGTGGAATGCGCGATCCAGTGGGCCACGCAGGATCACCCAATCATCAACCGAGCACCGTGGACCAAAAAGGAGGAGCGCGCACTGGGCGACACGGTGGCGCGTCACAGCGGGCGCGACTGGGTAGCAATTGCTAAGGAGCTGGGCACGCAGCGCACGGCGTCACAGTGCTTCCAAGTGTACCAGCGCAAGCTCAACGCCGACATGTCGCGGTCCAAGTGGAGCCCTGAGGAGGATCGTGTGCTGACCGAGGCGGTCATGGCGTACGGTGAAGGCGATTGGCAGGCGGTGGCCGCATGCCTCGACAACCGCACCGGCCAGCAGGTGCTGCACCGCTGGTGCAAGTCCATCAACCCCGCTATTCGCTCGGGCCGCTGGGACCGTGACGAAGACGTGGCTCTCTTGGCCGCCGTGCGCTTGTACGGTGTGGGCCAGTGGACCAAGATTGCAAAGCATGTGCCTGGCCGCACAGACGTCAAATGCCGCGAGCGCTACATGAATGTGCTGACGCCTGATGTGAACAACACACAATGGTCTGCCGACGAGGACGCGCGTCTGGTCGCCATTGTCGCGCGTGTTGGCATTGGCAAGTGGTCTTACGTTGCCGACCTGCTGGGCGGCCGCACCGATAACCAGTGCTGGCGCCACTGGCGCAGCCTACACAAGCGCGGCAAGGCCCCCGACCCGCCTGCCGTCGCCGACGAGAGCGGCGAAGAGGGCACCGTGCCCAGTTTCCCCGAGTGGGAGGCCGAGCGCCGCCGCGCACCGCTAAGCCCTACCCATGACGACGCCGCCTTGCTGGGCTTTGCTCATACCCAGGGCGCTGGCCGCAAGCGCAAGTCAATGTCTGGCATTGAGAGCGCACGCAAGCGCCAGTGGAAGCGCGCCACGTCCACCAACTTTGTCCCGTTGCTGGCTTCCCCGGCCTCTCCCGACGCGCCACCCGAGACGCCAACACGCGCCGCTGCTCCACCGCGCGCCCGCTCTTCTGCCGATGCGCGCCGCCGTCGCCATAGCCTTGACGACACGCCGTCCCGCCACACGCGTCCTGCCGCGCTGACCCCGACGTCCGCCGCCCCCACTTCTGTTCGTCGCGCTCCGGGCCCACGACGTGGTCGTGTGCTTAACTGGAATAATATTCTGCAGGTCGCCGCTGAGGCCAAGTCCTCCCCTTCACCGGACGCACACATCCGCCCCGTGCTTCCCTCTCTAGCCACCGTGCAAGGCTTGCTGCGCCTTGTCGACGCCGTGCCCGAGGTCGCCGCTGCCTTCAACGCTGAACTTGTAGGCATTGACGCCGACGACGGGGCTGGCTCATCCATGGACTCATTGTCGATGACCTGGCTCCGCCAGCGCATCGAGTCCCTGTTCATTTGGCCCCTGATGCTAGGTTCCCTGGACACCCACCAGCGGCGCTAGCCTGTTCGACGTTGTCTCTTTGATCTGCCTCCATTATTTACATTTATATTCCACCTATATGAAAAGAAAACCTATTGCTTTTTAGAGGTACAGTCCGCACGCCTGTGCGCCCAATACGACTGCCAGCCCAAGCGCCAGCGAGGCGATTGCTGCAAATGTCGCCTCTCGTCTGAGGTCTCCACGCGTAACTGTGAATTTCCCCGCATACACTAGTCCTGCCGCTGCAAACAACAGTGCAAGCGCTGGATTCAGCGCCTGGTCGAACACTGGCCTGAACGGTGCGCCCACCCACAGCTCATCGATATCGGAAGCTGTCATTCTGCGAATTCCCTTGCTTTTGTAGGAGTCAAATTTATGTTTGACCAGAGCCAAGATGACCCAAGCCAGCTTATACCATTTCTGAAGCTGTTTTTTTCATAACATTGCTTGGATGGGCCGACAGCTCGAGCCGCGGCGCTAGCTGCTCGAGCCATTTCCTCGTTGCGCAGCAACCAATGTTGCGCATCATAGGCTCCCAAACACCTTTCGCCTCAATAAAAGCCAACTCTATTTTTATTTACTTTACAAGCATTACTCATGAAGAACAACCTGCAACAAATGCAGGAGTGGCACGCATCCTGGGTGCAGTCTGGCAGGGGCTCCAACCTATTGCCTACCCCTGCGCTAGTCGATAATGCCTTTCGCCCTGTCTCGCAAGAGTTGCTTGATCTTAGTGTGCCAATAGAGCGCCTTTTACAGCAACAGCAGCAACAACAGCAGGAGTCTCAGACACCGCGTGTGGCACCGTTTCAAACTGATAACGCAGGCACTACACAAAAGCTCTCGACAGGGCACAGGCACCAACAACTCGACAATGCACATGCACCCGTTGCAAATTACTCAGCCATATCCCAGCAGCGACGAGGGCACGCCGCACAGGCGCACATAGTACCTCAGCACTCTGAGAGCAACCCTAATATACACGCAGCCTATGTCAGCAGGAAAGTCATCAACGATGACGATGACTTTGTTGAAGGGTCATTTGGCGGGCGTGAGTCTGCAACTGCCCGTGCCTCAAATCTACCAGGCCCCTGCACCGACGTCTTGGAAGATGACGAGTGCTTTGCAGTTCTCGACGATGACGACGATGAACTTTTGTCGGCTATCGAGGTCCTTGATGGCACTGCACAGAACCCCTCGAAAGAGGTTTCAGCAGAAACCTCGATGGTTCAGGATTCGCGACTGCTAGAGTCATTTGATAACAGCGTCGACATCTGCGATATAGACGACGTTGGGCTTACCGGAGCTGCCACCGCTGCTTCTAGTAAGCAAAAGCCAGCTCTGTCCGCCAGCCTTGCCTTGCCGCCCCACCATCAAGCAAATGTTGCTAGTCCAGCGCAGGAACAGCGTGCCAGCCCCGACGCTACAATTGATCTTTGCTATGATGTCGAAGATGACCTGGGCGTTATTAACATTCACGATCTTGATTTTGAGGAAGAATTCTTGGAAAATGCACAAAGTTCCAAACCCTCCTTTGGAGCGCCCCCTACAGAAACCCTGCGTGGCTATCACGATGTCTCGGATAAAAACGCTGGATCTACTGGTGCTGCAAAGAGGCAAATTGTGATATCTGAACTGGTAAGTATTATTGCTTGCTTATATGCACTATGTATGCTATTCCTCGATTTATTCGCTCATATACATTGGGCTTTTTTTTACAACTTTGCATGTGTGGTGCCTGCTTATAAATGCCACCAGCTAATTTCAAATTCCTGAACTTTGCATTTCTATTATCACTTGCATCAAAATAGAGCAAGCCCGAGCCAGCAAGCAGGTCAACTACAGTCAACTCTCTCGCTGATAGCGAGCGAGCGGATGCAGAGATGAGCAAGCGCATGAGCGTGTTGGCAAAGGAGAAGGCACGCATAAGCGACCAGATATGCGATCTAGAGTTTGAGGATGAGATCGGCAACGAGAACGAGATATCCTTACTTCGACAGAAGCGAATCGATATCATGCGTGAGATTTCTCGGTTGCAGGGCAATAGTACCCCAGCACAACAAGCGGATCGCTCGTTCAATGAACCTGGAACGGCGACAGTAGCATCGACAGCATCAGAAAGTGGACATGCTAAGCTTGGAAATATAGACGACCCTTCTGCCAAAAGTGTCAGAGGCACCAATGCAAGATACAGCTCGAACTATGAGGCCGAAATTATTAAACCATCAGATCCCGAGCCCAACCAGCCAGAGACAACGTACCCCTGGACTAGGGATGTACACAAGGCGCTGCGACAAGTCTTCGATATGAAGGACTTTCGCTCGCGCCAGCTAGAGGCCATTAATGCGACGCTTGAGGGCAGGGATGTGTTTGTGCTGATGCCCACTGGCGGCGGTAAGAGTTTATGTTTCCAGCTCCCAGCCATTATACACAAAGGCAAGACCCGCGGGGTTACTATTGTCGTGTCACCCCTGCTGTCGCTTATGCAGGACCAAGTCGAGCACCTAGTCGGCTGGGGGATCCCAGCGCTGTCGCTAACCGGCGCGTTACCTGCCGAGCGGCGTGCGCACGTATTTAGGGAACTGGATGTACCCGAGCCGCGTCTGCGCCTTCTTTATGTTACACCCGAGATGCTCGGCAAGAGCAACGCAGCACGCGATGTAATAGATCGGCTATATAAACGTAGGCAGTTGGCTCGGTTTGTTGTCGATGAGGCACACTGTCTTTCGCAATGGGGACACGACTTTCGGCCGGACTATACGCAGCTGGGAAACTTTCACAAAATGTACAGAGATATCCCGTTTATGGCGCTGACTGCAACTGCCAACGCAAAGGTGCGTATGGACATTATTAACCATCTTCACATCCAAGGGTGTCTGACCACCACTTCGTCATTCAACCGCACAAATCTATTTTACGAAATCCGACCAAAGTCGAGCACAACGCTGAACGACATACACGCACTAATCGCCACGCGGCATCCTGGCGAGTCGGGCATAATATACTGCACAAGCAAGAAGAACTGCGAGATGATGGCGCACGACCTTCGTGCACGGTTTCAGATTCGCGCAGAACATTACCACGCTGGGCTTGAGAAGGAGGATCGCATCCAGGTACAGCAGCGCTGGCAGCGCAACGAGCTGCAAGTGATTGTGGCAACAATTGCATTTGGCATGGGCATTGACAAGCCCGACGTGCGCTTTGTCATCCACCATTCTCTGCCCACGTCGCTGGAGGGGTATTACCAAGAGACTGGTCGCGCCGGGCGCGATGGAAAGCCGGCGATATGCGTGCTGTTTTACACCTACCGTGACAAGGCATCTCTGGAATATATGATTGATCGCGGCGATGGCGACTGGGAGCTCAAGGAGCGCCAGCGCCAGCAGGTGCGCCAGGTGATCCAGTTCTGCGAGAATCAGACGGATTGCCGCCGCCAGCTGGTGCTGTCTTATTTTGGAGAGCAATTTGATGCCGAGCAATGCCACCGCACATGCGACAACTGCCGAACGAGGCAGTCAGCGCCACGCGTGGAGGTCGACTTCACTGGCGAAGCGCGTGCGTTGATTGAAACGGTGCGGTTGCTTGGCGAAAGGCGCATGAGCACCACACTGCTGCAGCTCATCGACATACTTAAGGGCTCGCGGAACCGTCGGCTCTTAGCTCGGGGCGACGACGCGCTGCCCGCCTACAACCGCGGAAAGGACCTCACCAAGACCGACTCGGAGCGCCTATGCCACCATCTGGTGCTGCGTCAGGTCCTTGATGAGTACTGCGAAAGCAATGCCATGGGCTTTGTCAGCTCATATGTCAAGCTCGGATGCAACGCCGGGCGCGTTCTGCAGGGCCAGCAGCCTGTGCTGCTGCGCATCGCCGATCCACAACAGAGCAAACCTGCTGCAACAAAACAAAAGAAGACCACTACCAAGGGGAATAAATCGACGGCCTGGAGCGCTCCTCCGCCACCACCCGCGGCAGCAGCGCGTGCGACCAAGCGCACAGCTGGCTCCGGCTCTGGCTCCAACGGCGACGGTTCGCTAGTAGTGACCAAAAGCACATCAAAGCACTTTCGTGCAGCCAATGGCGCCAGCAGCAGTGCCAATCATGGAGACAGGGTTAGCAACAGCGGCCTCAAGCCCATGTCCTTTCGGAGCAGCATGCATCTGTAGCATCATTTTCTTCTTCGCTTTATTGTTCTATTTTGACTGACTTCTATCCTCTTTTTCTCTACGACGCGTCTCCTATCCTATATAAAGCAAGCGTTGGCTTGTGTGAATGTTTGTTGCCGGTAAAAAACGCAAGGCTCATTCAACTGTGCCAACCGCGCGCAGCGTCCGTTTGCGGGAAGGCTTGCCAAGCCCAACGCATGCAAGGAGTAACGCGGCAGCCAGAGGCGACCAGCATTCAGAAACAGAGGCTATCAGATGGTACAAGTTGGGCATCGAAAACGCACGCGAACAACGGCACCGTATAGCATTGGATTACTACAATCGGGCAGTTGCCCTAGCTACAAACGAGGGACTCAAGATGGCCAAGTTGTACGAGGCGCGGTCATACGCGCTTTACAGACTTGGAGAGCTCCAGCGCGCGATGGTCGATGCGAAGGAGGCGATTCATATTGACAAGAGTTCGGTTGATGGATTTGTGCGCATGGCAACCATTCTTGCAGACACAGGCAAAACAAAGGAAGCACTCGCAGTGATTCACAAAGGGCTGGATACGGTTGATGCACATGCCTCCGGGTACACCCATCTGGGAACACTGCGCATGTCGATTATTCAACAGTTAGACCCATCATATGTACCACCCGTTGATCCGCGCACCGATCCATTCCGACGTCTGCCCGAAGAACTTGTAGTCTTGATCCTGCACTGGTTAGACACACGCGCCCTGATGCTATTGCGCGGGGTTGCAAGGCATTGGCAGTCATTGATTGACCATGCTCCCGCCCTGTGGAGCAGGCCGTGTTATGCGTCTCTAAACGCATCGCAACATCTTATACAGCAGCTACCCGCATACTCCAAGTTGCGCGGCAGGTTGCAGCAAGGAAGAGGTCGTGTACCAGACAGGGCTCTGCGCCATGTATTTGAGAAATCGCGTGGTAGTCTGGCATTGCTGCATTTTCCCGACGGTTCGGTTCCATCCACAACGACCTTGGACCTACTTTTTGCCTGCAGACGACCACGCATATCAAGCGTGATTGTCGAGAGTACCGCTGTTCTCGACGCTCCCTTGGTATACCGCATTCTAAACCTGTACTCGTCGCCTCAACTAGCTGAGATCCGACTCCCCTATTGCCGCAATCTTGACAATGACGTGATGGCTACAATAGCCTGCTCTACGCCGACGCTTCGCATCTTGGATATATCGGGATGCGTCAACGTACATATAAAGCGCTTATTCAAGGCATGGGGTACTACCTTGTCTGATGCGCTTGGCTCGACCATGCTGGAGGAGCTCTATCTAAATGATCATCCCGGAATGCCAGAGCTGCTTGTCTATAGCACAAAATACAACCATTTTCGCAACCTCAGGGTTCTCCACATTGCAATTCGTGATCAGACCGTCTTTTCCATGTATACTGGGCTGGGACCATTGCTTAGATACTTCGAGCGCATCCCTGACGCGCAGATACCCTTCCCAAACCTAAAGGAGTTGAATATCGACGGCCTTTGGGACACGACCATATCGTCGCGGCGTTTTGAAAGCGCCCAAGCGGCGCTGCTAATATCGCGCTGCCGCCTGCTATACAGCGGGCTGCATCGGCTATCTGCGCTCGATTCGCCATCTGTTGGCCAGGATTCCTTATACTCAGCGTTGGTACCCTGCTTTCCGACACTGCGAAAGCTTCATCTCACTCGGGCGATGGGGCTTAGCACGCAAATGCTGTTGACGCTAACAAGCACGCTTCAAGCACTCCCGCTTGTGTCCCTTGATCTGAGCGGGTGTGTGGGGGTCGATGCACATGGGTTGGCCATGCTGGTGTCCTGTTGCCGTGAGCTAGTGTATGTGAACCTAAGCCAGACTGCTACTGACAACACAGTGTTGGCGAAGCTTACAGAGACTATGAATATGAGCGACAGTGCGGGATTGGAAGTTCTGGCGCTGGACACAACGGATATAACTGGCGTTGCTGTCCGAAACTTTGCTTCAGCCTGTGCAAAGCGATACTGCAGGGTTCGCAATAGTGCTCAAGCCAGACACCCCTGGAGACTACGGTTGCTTGATATCGACAACTGCACCAAGGTTGGCAGCGATGCGGTTGCTGTTGCTCACGACCTGCTGTCGTTTATGCAAACACGAGTATTGGCTTCAATAGCTGACTAGCGGTGGTACCCATTATTCAGATGTACTTGATGTACCAGCGATGCTTTTTTTTTTTATTGGAGAGAGTGGGATTTGAAGTCTGTATAATAATTATTAGCACATTGACACCATACATTTGGCATATCACTGTAAATATAATGGATGATAGTGCCGCAGCACATAGCCGGGAAATGGATGCTAGCAGCTCGAGCACAGGACGTCATGTACAGAAGCACCAGGAATTTGCAGTTCTAGACAAGGGTGCAAACGTAGGAGATGATGCAGCTGCGCATGGAAGCGATGACGATGACGTTGCAAGCGAATATGACGAAGAGGAATATTATGTGGTAGCGACACTACCTGTTGGTACAATTGCCCAAGCACGCAAAGACACTCAGGGCAAACATGAACCGCACTATGCACTCATCGATATGGATACAGAGCGACCATTTCTTGAGATAGAGGGCACTATATTCCAAGGCGTAAAAGATGAGCTTTTAGGAACAGCCATGCTATTTGATACTGTTGTGAAGGATGAAGAAGAGGAAGAGGTGGATACACGACTTGTTGCAGCAACATCCAAGGTGGTTTCCTTTAACACAGTGAAATTTTCTAAACGAGGACCTGGTAGAAGTAGATTCGAAGCATTAGCAGCAGACAGCAGCAGCAGTGGTGGTGGTGGTGGCCAGAAGCAGGATATCTGAATATGATATTAATACTGTTAGATAACTATTAGCACATCAAGAAGGCATTTGCGTCAGTCAAGGCGATTTTCTTGATAGCGAGTTGTCTTGTATTTTGCGTTGTGTGAGACAAAGTTTGTGCGTAGTTGACATGCGTGATTTACATTGGCAGACAAGAAGAAAGGGCCAAGGAACTGAACAGCAACATATTTGTTTCACTGGCGCGAAGGCCAGCAAAGAAACAGCATTGACCTAACGTCATGGAAACGTAGCCGAGTAGCTGGTATTGCATGTAACATGTGCACACTCGTTGGCAAGGAGCAAGTAGCACATTATAAATATGATTATGCTCGTGAGCAACAGCTTTTTCTATTGTCTCTTTAGTGAAAGATAAATTCTAAAAACCCTTAATTATTTACAACACAAAAGAATAGTAACACATTGAAGACCAAAGACCTCACCGAATATGCACAAGCAACATCCCACCCAGCCACAGCGCAAACGCACTGCACGAATGGCGCAAACCCGCCTTACCAAATGCCAGAGTAATAACCTTTTAGTGTTGTAACGCTAATATTTTAGCAAAAAAGCTTTATTTCAAATAAGAAAAAAAGAAAGATTAGAGAAATAGAAAGTCATTTGTCGTTGTGGGCAAAGTTGACACCATAGCCTCGACCCCATTTGTATCTGTCTCTCCAGACCTGGAGATGCGGATCCTCGAGGAGATTGTGGTCGGGTTTGAGGTCGGCAGCTGACTTCGGAGACATTGGGACGGAGCTGCGGCGGGATAGCCTACGCTCATCCATGAGGCTGGGAGCAGATGTAAAGGACGAAAAGTCACTAGGATCGTCGCCAGCTATGAATTCACGATGGCTGTCAGCGGCCATGAACGAGCTACGGCGCCGGGGCTGGTCCTTAGATTGATCGTCAGGGTGGCTGGCAAAGTAGGCGATTGTGCCTAAGGCGCCGAGAGTTGGGATAGTCACAGCTGCACCTGCTGCGAACGCCATATTTACAGTTTCAATAAATGATTATTTTTGCGTGGGATGTTTTGGATCTTAGGGTTAGTTTAGTGTTAAAGCAAAAGTTGGGTGGGATGGACTGAACAACGGCGGACATAAGTTTTTATATATTGAATTGAAAAGGCGCGTAGCACAAGATGTATTAGTAGACAGCAGCAGCCAATTGAATACACGACTGGAGTGGACGATGCACATGGCATAGGGCAGATGACTTGGAGCCACACACACAAAAAGCAGCACGCAAAGGCCTAGTCCGATGGCGGGTCAGCACAGTCAGAGTTAGCAGTGATAGCTGGCGGCGATGGTGCCTGTTTTTTGAAGGTAAAGGCAGACATCTTCGCCTGCTTCCTCGAGGCGCCTACAGGCTGGGCCAGGTGGCGCTTCCCCAGAGCACCACCAGACATATCGGATTCAGAGTTAGAGTTAGATGGGGCGGGGGAGATCTGATCAAGGCTCTTGGTGTGCAGATCAGCAGCATCAAAGAAGCTGTCGCTATGCTTGATATCCATCGACGTGGCTGGAGCAGCAACACCAAAGGGGTTGAAGGGCTTCGAAGTCACAGGCGGCTGCGCTGGATGGATGGCAGACACGCTTTCTATGCCATCATCAGCAGGCGTATCTGCAGGCAGCAGTGTCTGAGGCAGAGGCGGCGGGCGGTCTTGGGGTTCATCAATGGAAATATCCTCACCAGAGTCAGAGGGCTCTGCAGCAGTCTGCGGGTTTCCGTATGTCGCTGCCGGTGGCCTGTGCCGGCGACGGCCAGGGGCAACGGAGTGGCGAAGATCGGTGGCATCATGGATTTCGGGATCGGCATCGTCATCGCTGTAGTCGCCAGCAGCAAAGCGGTTCTCTTTAATACGCACTAGGCGCTCAGCAAGGGCAGTCTGCTTCTGATATATGGCAATCTTCAATGCGGCATCGAATGACTTCTCCAGACGGATCATCAGCGCCAGATCTACGGCACGCTGGGTCTTGTCGGCCTTGCAAGCAAGCTGGATCAGACGCAGGAGCAGCTTGTCTTGCTCAAGGTCGTCCCTCGCATGCGCAGTGTTGCCGCCGGGATATTCACTAGCAGAGCGTTCGGCCTCGCCCTGCTGTTGCTCGCAGAACACGCGAGCAGCAAGGTATTTGGCTTCTTGCTGGCCAGCCTGCGTGTCAGCGTGCAGCAGCGGGATCTCTGCGTCCAACTCATCCAGGATGGGCCTTGGAAAGGGCGGAAAGCGCGACTTGCCGCGGCAGGTAACAACAATAAACTGACGGGCCGAGAGGGCAACGGGCCAAAAGTTCTCCTGCTTCCCGCGCTCGCGAGAAAGCCTGCGAGTGTCAAGGACTGGCACCCAACTGGCATGTGGACTGTCCCAGTACCTGTGTAGCACGCGCAGCATACCCTTTGAGTCGCAGGTGGCGGGGTGGCCTTCTTCGGAGAACCCAGCCCATACAATCTCGGCCGCGGGACCGACGGGACAGGCGCCGGAAGCAACGCGCGTTTGGCCGTCGAGAGACAGGAGAGAATATTCGTACTCTACACGGCGCGCGCCAGTGGTGGACTTGATAGCACCCGGGGCCTCGAGCACGACCAGCAGCAGGTCGTTGCGCGCGGCGCACGTAACAGCCCGGTTGGGCAGACTTGCAATGTGGCGCTGCACACCGCCGCACGTAAACAGGCGCAGCATCCCCTGCGATGTGATAGCGGCAGCACCGTGCGAAGAGACCGCAATGCACCGCGGATGCTCCTTTGGTGGCAGCTTAAACATCCAATCGGCGCTCGTGGACCACGACGCAAACCCGCGATAGGAGAGCACCGAGACGTCATCGGCGTCGGTCGCGCGGAGCGAGTGGTCGTTGGCCAGCTCGCGGCTGGTGGTTGCAAACAGACAGCCCGAGTCGCTCAGCGCTGCCATGGAGAATTTGAACGAGTCGGAGAAGTGAAGATCGCGGTGGAGTGACTTGTCAAAGAATTCAATCTCCACGGTGTTGTGCGACGCATCCTGCGCAATGGCTGTTACGCTTCCAACCAGATTAAACGCCAAATAGCGTCGGCTGTTGATCCATGGCGTCGAGCCTGGCTGGAACGCATGTGTCTGCGGATCCCCCACCGCTGCCCACCGCGGTGCCTGCTGCTCGGCGTATCCGGCGCCGTCGTCGTCCACAACAAAGTCATCCAGCCCATCGCCTGTATCTACGATGTTGTCATCGTCATCGCCATCGTCGACGTCCATATCGCCCTCCGCCGCTCCATCCACGCCGGCTGTGTCGTCGAACAAGTCACTAGCAAGATTGGTCTCCCCTGTATCCTCTACAGGTGGTCCGTGGTCCACAGCGTCGCGCTCAACTGCCTGCTGCTCGTAGGGTGCTGCGTGGCCCTGGTCAACCGGGACGACGTCGTCCCAGACGTACATCGCCCCAGAATTGTCTGTGAACGCCAGCATGTTTCCACGCGGATTCCAGTCCACCTGGCACAGCGGGTTGGGATTGGTGTGCGTCAGGATGGCTTTGCGCGCCGCAACATCCCATATGACCACCTGCCCGTCGAGCCCCACCGATGCAACGTATCTGCTATTTGCTGACCACGATACATAGGTCACCATCTTCTTATGTCGCCCGCTCAGCGTCGCACTGAGCTCCCAGCTACCGCGCTCGAGCAGCTTGATCGAGTGATCGCCGTATGGTATCGCCACAAACCGCCCGTCAGGGCTCCACCGCACTTTGTACTGCTCCATGCTGCTCCCTGGCTCGCACACATACGCTGCCTTGTGGATGACCTTGATGCAGCTGGGCTCGTCCTCGCGCATGTCCCACACGCGTACCGTGCCGTTGCACCCTGTCGAAACAAGATACACTGTGTCTGGCGAGTAGCTTACGCTGTTCACTGCTGTCCGATTCCCTCCCAGCGTGTGCAGTTGCGACATATCCACCAGCGAGACTACCGTAATGCTCTCGTCATCCGTTGCAATTGCCACCTGCCGCTCGTTGCCACTGATGCTGACGTCACGCGCCGGGAGCGCTGACCGGTGCACTGTTCCCGATGGTTCTACCACTAGCCCGCCTGTTTCAGACGAACCTGCTCCCACACCGAAGCTGAACACCACCCCTTCTTCGTCTCCCGATATAATCTTGCTGCGGGAGACTGCCAAAGACACAACGTTGTCCATGTGCTGCTCGAGCGTTATCGCCTCTTGGTCGCGCTCCGCCTTGGATGAATAGAATACGCGTACAAGCGAATCGCTTCCGCCAGTGCATATAAAGTCCCCCCTTCTTCCGAACGCAACTGCCGTGTACCCCTCGGCATGTGCATATCGCGGGTCCGTTATTGACGCCGTCATTTTAATAAAAAGGCGCTCTGACTGCTAGCAGTGTCGTAGAATAATAATAAAAAAGGCTGCTGTGTGTATATGCAAGAGGCCAGGGCAGCACCCAGCGCGAGCTGCTTTCATCGCGTCAACCAGTAAACGCGTCCGTGATCTATTACCAAATTACTAGCACTAATTCTGATTCTGATTCCGCACAATTTTTTTTCTGCGGATCGTCCTGCTCATCTCTGTTCTGCCCTGCTACTCCCAATCCCTTATATTTTATCTATAACCAACCGTCTACTCTTTGCAAGCTTGAATATGAAGCATTCACGCTCCAGGGCCGCGGGCGCCAAAGTTGCCTCCCAGCAGACGCTCCGTTCAAACAAGCGGCGAAAGGCTGATCAAAAGGCCTCTAAAGATACCAGTGACTCGTGGGAGAACGTTACAATGAATCCTCCGCCTCTGCCAACATCCCAGGCCTTGCTGCAATCCAACGCTACGAGGTCGGGAAACCCACAGAAAACAACACGCCGATCCCATGGCGCTGCAGCCGCGAAATCAGCTTCAGAGACTGCCACTGTATCCAATTCAGATAACGGTGAAGAGTGGGGCTGGAGAGACGTAACTGTGCCCTCTCGTATTGCCGCTGCTGACAACGAGATAGGTGGTGTGGTTTCGCTCCAGGAGATCGATGGTGTCAACTGCACATGGGAAGAGGACAAAACCACCGGCGGAAGGGTTCTCAAGCTTACCAAAGCGAAGCCTAACAAGAAGCACAAGAAACGTAGTAGGCCAGGCCGCGCGCCGACGCCTCCTCAATCTATTCTAGCCGACTCTGAAGACGAGGCCGAGGATATATCCGAGGCAGTCGATTGGAACGACTTTGTGTTGCTTGACGACTTTTCCGACGAAAAGGCTGAGAGGGGTGAATTGCAGTCAATAGGAAGTCTTATGCAGGATGCAGAAGCAATGGAAATTGACAGAGATAGCTCCACAGATCTTTCAGACAAGCTGGATTCTGAGGATAACAAACCTGAGCACGACACATTGACCGAGGTTGTTCGTGGTGATATTGAGGATAGCGATATTGAAGACCCTGATGTAGATGTTTCTGCTTGGCAGACGCTTGGACTTCATGCTGATCTCTTGCGTGCTTTGAAGCATTTGAGATTTACGCAACCAACTGAGATTCAGTCAAAATCTTTGCCAGCTTCGTTTTCCGACCACGACATCATTGGAGCTGCGGAGACTGGCTCTGGAAAGACCCTGGCCTTTGGAATTCCAATGCTGCAGTATCTTTCGGTACGCCAGACCGCCTGGTCTGGTCCTTCGGGTCTTGTGCTTGCTCCTACGCGCGAGCTGGCGATCCAAGTAAAGAACCACCTAAAGGCAATGGCAAGATTTTGCAAGGCCCATGTTATTGCTATTGTCGGCGGCATGTCCCAGCCAAAGCAGGAGCGCTTGTTGAACAGCAATCCTGATATCATTGTTGCCACACCTGGCCGGTTCTGGGAGCTCGTGTCTTCCAACGACACCCTTCTAACTCAGTTACAGCGCATAAAGTTTCTGGCTGTAGATGAGGCCGACCGCATGTTAGAGCCTGGTCATTTTAAAGAGCTGAAGCTTATACTCAAGGCCGTGAATGAGCAGTCTCTACAAGAGCAGAAGAACAAGCGCCAGACCTTTGTTTTCTCGGCCACACTCTTGAAGGACATGCAGCTTGTCGCGCGTAAAATATCACAAAAGGCGCAGCGGCGGAACAGTGGAAAACCAGAACCTGGTTCAATGGAGGACCTTATCGAGCGAATTGGCTTTCAAGACAAGCAACCTACGCTTATTGACGTCACATCTTCAGTGGCGACGGCACGGACTCTGGTTGAGTCTCGCATCGATTGCTTGGTCAGCGAAAAGGACTATTATCTGTACTACTTCCTGACGCGCTACCCGGCACGTACTCTGGTTTTCGCAAACAGTATCGATACAATTCGTCGCTTACTCCCGATTATGAGACTGCTTGGCTTGAATGTGTTTGGTTTGCACGCTCAGATGGAGCAGCGTCAGCGCCTTAAGAATGTGGATCGCTTTCGTGAAACGGACAATGCGGTTCTTGTAGCCAGCGATGTGGCTGCGCGTGGCCTAGACATCCCACATGTCGAATATGTCATTCATTATCAGATGCCACGCTCGGGTGATCTCTATGTACATCGTAGTGGCCGCACCGCACGCGCGAGTAACGAAGGTCTTGCAATTATGCTGGTTAGCCCCGAAGAGCGCAAGCTTTACCACAAGATGTGTGCCAAGCTCGAAAAGGACATTTCAGCTTTTCCGATTGACCTGGATCTTGTTGGCCAGCTGAAGCCCCGTGTCGATCTTGCTAGAGATGTTGACTTGCGCGAACACAAACTGAACAAACAGGCCCACGAACGCAACTGGTTCAAGAAGAATGCTGACGAGCTAGACATCGATCTTGACAGCGACTTTATCCCTTCCTCGGACGACGAAGAGGGTGCTGAGTTGGATCGCTCTGTCAGACAAGAAAGAGAGCATATTAAAGTCCTAAAATCCAAGCTGAATTATCTTTTGTCGCAAAAGATTCATGGCAGGGGGGTCAGCGGGCGCTATCTGTCCGGCAGCATCATCAGTGATTTGGCCGAGCGCCTCATCGATACAGCTAATACCAACAAAACTATTCCTACCCTGCTTAAAGAGTCAGCGCTGGACGCCGCCAGACTTCGGCACCGCAAAGGGAAATTTTGATGATTTGTGTCTCTGCAGGCCAAAAGTCGCGCAAAATGGGCTCAACCTCTGTGTGCATATCCAATTACTTAATAAACCTGTCCTTGTCGACCGTGCAGCATAGCTTGTTCAAAAGTTTATTCTCAGCAGCCTTGGCATCTCTACTAACATGCTTGTGTATTGAATGTTTTCAAACGCCAATATATTGTTTTGTAATAGAACTTTTGGCGCATTGAGAAAATATTTACGCCAGCCGGAGTGTTAACATCACATATTGAATAGCCCCTGTACAGTTTTTGAAAAAACTACTGGCACATCAAAAAAAAAATATATTTTATTTGCGTCGGCCAAGGCGATTTTTTTTGGCAGCGAGCGGTCTTGTGTTTTGCGTCATGAGAAACAAAGTTTGTTCATGGTTGGCGTGCCTGATTTGCCTCGGTTGTCAAGAACCAAGAAACAGAATAGCAACATATTAGTAATTGTTGTGAATAAGGACATAGTGTAGACGGTTTTAGCAATGTTATAACAATATAGTATAACATATGCATCTTACCTTGATGTCGCCTGTATTACGGTAAAGGAGGGTGTAGTCAGATGTGGAATCGTTAAAGATTATAGTGTTTGTCTGGTTACTCAGCATTCTGGCATGCCAACATCTATCAAAGTACGCATATGTATAAACATGCTTTCTTCGCGAGTATTGTTGTTCTGGTGCTCGTTGTTGCAATGGAATTCAGCTTCTAGCATGTCAATATTTGACAATGCGTACACGGTTTATATTTCTTTAAATGTATGTTGCTCTTGTATTGTTAATGCTTTTATAGAAATTACATGGAGACTATACCATCTATCTACTGTTATTTAGAGAGGAGCATGTAGTGAGCATGTTTATTACATGATGTTCAGTTTGTATTTGTTGGATACCTTGCCCTGTGGATAGATAGGCAGTCTTTTGCTGGCTGTGTATTGAGACGAGTGAATCGTGTGGCCTCATTAAAAACTATTGTCTGTCAAGTAGAATAAATTAAAGCCATCCCTACAGATGCTGATGCTTCTTGGTTTTCACTGCCAGTGCTGTTGACTGCCTCTACTACCCATGTCGCAGGAGAGGGATAATTGCTATTAGCTGCTTCCTACTCTACCGCCAACACCAACACAAACCACACCACCAACGTCCCCTCCGCCTATGCGCAAACAACATCCCGCCCACAACGCAAGGCCTCTCGCTGCTAAGAAATTGCCTTCAACATAAAAACCTATTCACTAGAAGCGCCAATAATTTTTATTTTTTATCTTTGGGAAAAAAAATCTACAAGTTGATATACATGTTCGATAGCATGTTGTGTAAAATGAGTAAGAATAGTTGTTGTTGTTGTTGTGCTACATATGCTCTATGCAGTGGGCTTGTAATCGGCGGGATCAGAATGGAAGAGAAATAACACGGTTGTAGATGAATGTTCCGTAGACGAGAATGACAAAGCCAGCGACCTGCATCCAGTTGAAGCTCTCCCAACCCAAGGCAAGCGAGAACATCCAGATGAACAGCGTACGGCAGGTATCGATTGTAGCACGCGATGTGGCGCTCAAGTGGCGTGTAACCGACAGGCCAAAATAGTTAAACATGGCGATGGAGATCATAATAAATATCGATATTTGCCAGATCGACGGGTTCTGGAAAATTTGCCTGAAGCCTTCGGGAGCGTCAAAATACCCTCCAGGATGCGAGCGGCCAATGGACAAGTGTAGCACAGGAACTGCCGCCATGATTGTGAGCGCCCCAAAGATGCCTTCAAGGCCGACTGCGCGCAACGGCGTGATATGGTAGCGGTGGATGATCTTCTCCTCCACGACAAATTGGATCGCTGCAAACACTTGCGCGCCAAGGACCAGGGCCACGCCGATAGTTGCCTTTAGTGTCTCATGTTCTGCTAACTTTGGATCTACATGCAGATTCTCATAGGCGTTTATAGGTGGCGAGATAATATGGCTCATGCCAACAATGGTGACACCCGCAACAACCATGCCTAGCGAAATTACTTGGAAGCGCTCCAGACGATGACCCAGAAACAAGACTGAGAAAATACCTGAGAATATTACAACCGCGCCGCGAAGCATCTGGTAGACCGAGGCAGACGTAAAAAACAAGCCAACATTCATCAGCGTTGTCCCTAGCAAGTCGCAGGTTGCTGGGATCCACATCCACAGGTTGGCCGAGGCAGTAATGGGCTTGGGGTCCGTCGAGCTGGACGCCTCAGACGTTGCCGCTACAGGAAGTGCATCGGTGGTCGGGATATCGTCTGCAATATCGCCAAGACCGGCATTGGTAGCTTCGTCAGCAATAGGCTCGTATCCATCGGGCGTAGAAGCGGCAATATCTTTGCAATTCACCCAGTTGACAAGGCAGAGAAAGACCAGACAGAGCATCTCACCGTAGAACATATTAAGCGTCTGCCAGACAGGCTGCTCAAAGTTCTCGTGCTTGGAGACGTCTGGGTCGTCGCAGTTGCGGACGCATTGCTTGTCCTGGAGCTTTGTCAGCAGCGTATTTGCAGTACCAGTGACCAGCATGCCAGCCGAAAGAATGGCAGCCTGGCGAGAAAATGCAGACATTTGGTAAATGGAGGGAACTTCAGAGGAGCAGCAGAAAGGTGTTGCGTTCAAGAGGGAAAGAAAACAATACAGAATAGAGAAGGCCGAAGCGGGGAAAGGCCCACATTCCGGTGTGTGCAAAGTGGCAGCGTCGGTCACGCGACAGCAGCCGCCTTTAATGGTCGGTGGTCCTGCGCGTGATCCGCAAAGCCAATGGCATATCACGTGATAGATCATCGGACGGCCAATCTCTCTACACACGCGCACGCATAGCACCGGCAGCGAGGTATCTGCTTTCACCGCAGAATATTGACAGCGGCGCCGTCATCGTCATCCTCGTCGCGGTCTGGATCGTCGCCAGGGCGCGAGTGGTACGCTCGGCTGCGGCTGTTTTTCCGGATGGTGATCTTTATGCCTTGGGAGGCAAAGGCCTTGGAGAGATGCGTCGAATCGGTCATTCCGGGGAACGTCTTCGCTGAGAAGATCTCAAAAACGCTGCTCCATGCGACAGACTCCACAAAAGCACGCGGCTCTTCCGCGGAGGGAATGATGGTGAATTGGAACTTGAGGCGGAAACGGCCCTCGGTGCGCACAGAGAGATCGTGGAAGATGAAGAAGATGTTGAGCTGGTCGTTGTGGTCCTTGAGCAGGTATGCGTTGGATACGGTGGTGCCGACAAGATTTCGGACCTTGACCGGCTCACTGAGCGACATGACGGATGAGGACGCTGCCGCTGCAGAGGAGGTGGATGAGGAGGATTGGTACACGGGAGCCGAGCTAGGCAGCGTGTTCGGATTGATGACCACGCTTCGATCGTTGTCGCTGCACGGCGCCCACAGCGTAGCTGATACAACAAACTTCCAGATAGCTACATCGTCGCTCTGCATAAAGCGACCGTCCTCGTCGCGCACGCGTAGGCGCACGACGGGCGGCGGATCCAAGGGCCGGCGGTCCTTTTCGCCAAACCCGCACATCCGTGCTCTGACTGGGTGTTGGGCCATCTCGAGAACATATTTTTGCAGCCGGCCCTCGGTTCTGCTACAGTTAGTAAGGCGCATGACAAGAACACACAGAAGCGAAAATGACTTAGCGCACACGCGCACGGGCAAACGACTGCAAAACAGGAAGAGGAGTTGAGAGAGAGAGAGAATACGCTGGCAGGGTGCAAGAGAGGCACGGGTCTTTTATTAGCTCGCGCCACAGACGAGCCGGTGCCTCGGATAGGGCGGCAGGGGCAGGGGAGGGCAGATAAGCCTTCCTCCAAGCTAGCCATCCAGGGGCAGCGACGGCGATGACAGTCGGGCGATCGGTGGGGCGCCATGCTGGACTGCGCAGCTCACAGGTAGTGCATTGTTCGCAGGTGGTTAGATTCTCTGATCTGTGCCTAGTCGGGTGTATTGCAGCTTCGCGCAATGAGGTGATGGATAAGAGAAAAGGACGGCAATGGGACGTGCGCCAGAATCAGCAGTGGCCAGCAAACTGGGGGAAGGGAGGACAGGGAAACACAGCGGTGGATGCGGCCGCTCACAGTGCGCTGTGCGGCACACTGGGCAACCCACTGGCACTCACGCACGCACGCACACGCACGACCAGTGCTGCAGCCAAACTAACGAGTCGTCAATAGGGCTCAGGGATGCAGACAATAGTGTGGTGGCGTTGGAGTTGGGCACAACTTACTGTTGCACATATGTTGGAATCACTGGCAGGTTGGGAGGCAGCCCGCCCATATCGCCGGGGGCGCCGTGGTACTCAGAAGAGTCGCAGAATTCGTACTTTGGGCGCAGCATCGGCGTGCGCGGAGGTGGAAATGGGTGTAATTCTATTAGATGGAGTTTGGGGAAGTAGAGAAAACAGGAGATGCGATTAGCAAACGCGACAAGCAATGAGTTCGTCCTGTGGAGGGATGCGTGTTCGGAGCGAGATGCCGCAGTTGGGGAAGGGGCGCTGGGCAGCAGGCGGGATCGCATTCTTACCTGGTGCAAGGCAGAGCAGAGGTTGGGCGGGCGGGCGCACGGAGGGTACCGGACGGGCTGGGCCAGCCAGACGGAGCAGAGCAGAGTAGGGTAGAGTAAAGCGGCCAGCTAAGGAACCGGGACTGGGAGCGCGGATTGAAGAGCGCAGTTGCACAAAAGGAAAACGAGCGCAGAAAAGAGAGAGTAGCCACAGGACGGTTGTTGAGCGGCAGCATGGATATGCCGCATCCCCAGCCAAGCGTCTGGCCTTTAAACTTTTCTGGGTCGTGTTGATGGCACCCCAGATGCAAAAATAAAAAATAAAAAAACTTTGCTGCCATGTCCTAATAATCACATCCGCCGCCTAATGCCCGCCTTATCGCCACTCTCACCTCTCGCAGCCTTTGATACACAAAGGCGATTGCTGTCTAAAGAGAGGCGGGGGGACCCAACCCTCCCCTAAAACACCTCCCCCCTACGGGCCCTTCCCTCTGCGCCTGTCCGTCTGCTCTCCTCTCTTGCTATTATCCGCCATGTTCGGCTGCGGTATTTTGCAAATGGTCGGACCACCGTTCACAGCTGTCTGTTCAGCGCCACCGCCACTGCCAGTGCGTCTTCAGCGCCTGGTAGCCGCGATCTTCGCCTCAAGCATCCCAATCCTCCTCCTACAGAACAATGCCAGTGTTGATTGCAGTATTAGCTATTGCTGAGATATGTGTGGGCTGGCCCTTTCGGACGTTCATATATGCACAACCGCATTGTACGTCTGCCACCAAGGCTTGCGTTGTCCTCTCCACGCTGCACAGCATATAATAACAATATTGCCGGCTATTGCGTTCTTCGGGCTGCGAGTCGTAGCACAATGGCGTCCTGCACCTGAGCAAACGGTCCTTTGCATGCAGTAAACCGCTTGCTGGTTGGAAACTAGCCACTGACCCGCAAACCCCGAGCAATAGCGGTCGAAGGAAAAAAGACAATAACACTATGGTCGGAGTTTGAATTTGATGGGCTGTTTATTGTACGCATAAATACGCGTGCTCAGCCAGGGCAGCCCTGCGTATTTGCAAGGCCTTGCGTATGCGCGGTGATGCCTGACGACCCCCCCCCCAATATTGTTTGGCAAATGTAAACCTCACTTTGCGGCGCTTACCTGTCAGCCTCCTTGACCGCGTCCGATGCACCGCGTCTGTATCCCTCGCTTGTGACAATGCGCTGCACCTTTGCAAGCTCTTTCTCCAGCTTTGACACTACTGCTGTATCGCGATTTGGGTTTTGCAGCTTCCTCTCAACCAATCGGCCAATAACGCGCACATGCGGCGTGATTACCGCTGTCGCTGTCTCGCCAACTGTTTGCTACACAGTACACACAAAGAATATTTTGGTTCGCCAATCCTAATTAGCAACGCATCCACCCGCCATATGTTTTCCTGGCCCATACCCGCACCCAGCTCCAACTACCGCCGTCGTCGCGGTAGAGTTGTCAGTCGTGGCCAACGGAAGCGCGACCCCAGTTAATTGGCACAAACGCAGGAGTAGAAAGTAGCCACCCTATTCTACTCACATCCACCTTCCTTTTCGGGCGCGGATTTACCGTGCACAGCGCGGTGCAGCACCACACTCGCGCTCCCAAGCCCAGACTCCCCACCCCAAAGGTGGGCGATTCCCTCTTTTCATTCTCCGCTCTTCCTCTGTGGGGTGGGTAGCCACGCGACATGCAGGACCTGTTGACCTCGGGCTGCTGCAGCACGTTGTCCAGAACATCCAAGTGCCGGGGTTCGCCTGTGGAGATCCAAGCGCTGGTGGGTTCGTCAGAGGAGGGATTGGCACTCTTTGCTTCCTCCCCCCCCGTCTGCCGAGTGACCTTAAATCTTGCTCCGCTCCTACTCCACTCTGCCCGGCCATGCAGACGGTGCAGCGTCCATCCACCAATAAAGCAGATTTCTGCTCATTTCATCCTATGCAGGCGTGGCCGCACACACATATCCCGGGGTCAAGCAGGAAAACCTTCCCACCAATGACTTTTCCTGCCAATAACCTTCACCTGCCTTTTCCTGCAAAACACACTTACCAAGTTGTTGCCAATGCCTTCCACGCATATGCATATGTTAGACTCCTTGCTCATTAGTTTAATAACTGCCTCGTGCCTTGTCACCATTTCAAGCGCCTGCTGGGCTTTGCTCCGATCGATTCCGGTTCCTTGCACAACTGCATCCAGCTTCTGCTCGGGCAATGCCACCACCACCGCAATACGCGGTGCTCCATCGCTACCGGGCTCTTTCAGACGCATCGAATATTGCTGCCTCATAGATCGGATTCCCGATACCACCTTGAATATGAGCTACACTGGAGAAGATAGCCGCACTTTGTATACAACACATCCAAAGCTCAATAGTACAATGATGCAGTTAGCAGTATTTCTCCTCTATCTTCCCAATCGCATGACCTTATTCAACACAATGCTGCTGTGCTAGCCACTGCAGGCATAATACTTGCATTATTCTCCTCTTCAGCAATGCTGTCATGTGCAACTATCTTGTTCTCTGACACCACCCACTTGCACTCCATGATCGACATTTCGCCGCTGGCGTCCCTGCGCGCATGCTGCTGCCACAGCTCCTACATGGTGGCAGATATACAACTGGCAGCCATCCTGCTCGCTTAGTGTGCGCGTCTGTGAAAATTTTCTAATAACTGCCAAAAATAGAAAGAAGACACAATGCCTCTCCTATTCATGCACGCACGCTCCCTGCTGAATCCAAAGGCTAGTAGTCTATACACAAAATGTGCCTTGTGCGTATTTATAGCGACTAGAAATACGCGGATACAATGCGTCTTTTTTGCAATCCGCCTTTGTCCGCCATTGGCTGGGCAGTCCAGTAGATGGTACTTACTTCCGACAGAAATGGCATGAATGGATGCAAAGAGCGCAACACAATATCCAATGTCCCAAGCAATATCTTTATTGCGACGCGAGGTTCCTACACCATCACAAAATGGCACCAGCAACAACAATACAATACATACTGCAGGCGGCTAATGACTACTTTAGTGTGTACTGAATGCCTATTTTGTAGAAAAAAGGTTTCCCACAATAAAGGCAGCAAATTTAAGTATATGCTCACATATTATGCAGCACTTTGCGTCTACATTACCTGGCCTGTGGCATCTTTGCCAAAGAGAGCTAGCTTGCTGACCTCAATGTATCGGTCACACAAATCACCATGCACAAAGTCCCGCACGGCCTCAGCCGCAACCGCAAATCGATATATTGCCATTGCGCGCTGATACGTCTCCAGCGTGCAATGTAGTCGCGATAGCAGAGCCCTGTCAAATACCGTCATCTGTGCTTTGTCGATTCCAGCAAACAACTCGTGTTTGACATTTGGTGCCGCCTGTGGCGCGCCAAGCCCAAGCTCGCTCGCATGCATATGCACAAAGCGGAACGTGTTCCAGAGTTTGTTACAAAAGTGGTACGATGCTTTGACTGCATCGACGCTCATGTTGATCTGTTGGGTTTGCTGTGTATACAGAAGCAGCGTAAACCTCAACGCGTCAGCACCAAACCTCTGGAATCCCACGGGGTAGAGTTTCTTTAGCTCGCGCGTGCTTATTTCTAGCTCGTGCTCGGATAGATAGCCTTCCCTCAGAGTCTGCTGCAGTCTTGGTAGCCCGGCTCCATCGATAATGTCTATCGGATTAATAACATTTCCAAGCGACTTTGACATTTTGCGCCCCTGCATGTCGCGCACCATCGGATGCAGCAATGCCGTCGCAAATGGTGGTACGCGGGCAAAATAAGTGCACAGCATAGCCATGCGCGCAACCCAGAAAAATAGAATGTCTTGGCCGGTTTCCAGCAGCGAACTCAGCGCACCCCGTCTAATTATATCTGTGGCACGCGCCGGTAAAAGTGCTGTTCCTTCCTCCTTATCAAAATTAAAAGCAGTAAGCGGCAACAGTCCAGCGGAGAACCACGTATCCAGCACATCGTCGTCTTCCGTGACTGTGCCAAGTGCTACCCCGCCAGCCTCTTCAAGCATTACTCTCTCTGTAGCGCTGAGACTGTTAAATGCCTTATCCCTCGCTTCGTCCTGACTACTAGCAGCAACCCAGACATCACGAACAGTGCAGTTAATCCAGCTAACCTGGTATGCTGGTATGCGATGACCCCACCAAAGTTGGCGCGATATACACCAGTCTTCAATATTTGACATCCAGCTATGCCAAGTCGCTCGCTGACGATCTGGAACCAGACGGATCCCGCCACTCTTCACAAGCTCATCTGCTTGCTGAGCCAGCCCGCGGCACCGAATATACCACTGGGGCATCAACATGGGTTCAATTATATCGCCTGACCGCGAACATTTTGGTATAAAGCTCGGCCCAGCATCGCGCTTCCCCAAATAAGCTCCTGCCGCCACAAGTTCATCAATAATATTTTGCCGTACCTTCCATCGGCCAATACCGGCGTAGTTTGAAAATTGGCTATCATTGACTACGGTGCCGTCCGTACCAAATACCCGTACAATCGGCAGACCATGTCGTTGAGCGCATGCATAGTCACTCTCATCATGTGCTGGGGTGACCTACAGATATTACCAGCAAAACAGGTTTACAAATGCATGCTTTTGTTATACATATATCGGGTCAAATTAAGTGCTATTTTGAGTTTCTCTAAAAAAAACCCCCCCCTAGTCATCTAATTCTTGTAACACTGTATTGCAGACCTACCTTTACGACGCCAGTTCCAAACTCTGGATCAACTAATGTATCATCGCAGACAATAGGAATCGCCTGCTTAAGTATTGGATGCATGGCTTTGCACCCATCAAGACCCTAGTAAGAAAATTCGTAACTTTATATAGGAGTTAGCTGGTAACTAGGATCGGCTCGCAAAATAAAGTACCATAAACAAATAGATATTTCAGGGAAGCTCCAATACTTACCGAATATCTAGCATCGGTCGAATTAAAAGCAAGTGCAACATCGCCTAACATTGTCTCCGGGCGTGTTGTCTCAACACGCACCGAGTGCGGACCATCGGATGGTGGGTCGATAATAGGAAACTCAATTGCGTGTAGCATGCCAAACTCCACCCTAAACAATAAATATTTCAGCAGCAAAGTCAGCAATTTAAGATCATACAGAATAAGCTTCAACTTTTGTGCGGCTAAAAGTGTGACCACGATTGCTAGAACATACCTCGAGTCGCCTCCAGGGATATCAAGTAGCACCTGTCCCTCTGTCGGCATCTTGTTGACCTACTCTAGACCAATAATCCAATATTTAACACCATATACAAGATGAATTGCGAAAACATAATTGGTACTGTATTTTGTTTCAGATCGGAGGATCTCAGATGTAACAATTCCTCTTTAAAAGTGATATACGTTACCTCAATGTCCGAGATAACGCTCTGCAAAGCGCATGACCAGTTGACTATTTTTGTGTCACGATAGATCAGTCCTGCATCGTAGAGACGGATAAATGCCTCGCGAACAACCCGCGAATGCTGCGAATCCATTGTAAAATACTCTTCTTCCCAATTCACCGACGCTCCCAAACGCATTGTCTGTTCCTTTATCCGACTTCCATGAACCTGCAACCATCTCCATGCTTCACGCGAAAACTGTTCACGTCCCAGATCGTGCCTCGATTGCCTTAAATCGCGCCATAGCTTCTTCTCTACTACTGACTGCATCGAAATACCAGCGTGATCTGACCCTGGAACCCAGTTAACGCTCTTCCCATGCATTCGGCACCAGCGCGCAAAAGCATCTTGGATAGACAGGGTCAGTGCATGTCCAATGTGTAAAACGCCAGTTACGTTTGGCGGTGGCAGAAGCATTGTAAACTTGTCGTCCACATCCATGCCCTTTGACTGCTTTGGCATAAACAGGCCCCGTCGCAGCCACCATTCGTACCAGTCGCTTTCAATGGTTTCGGGACAATACTTTTCAAATTTATGAACTGGAGCAACGTACTCCCGTTTTCCAATTGCAATTCCTTGGTGTCTGGAAGCTGCCGTTGCTGCTGATGCTCGATGCGACAAGCCTATACGTACAACTCTCCCGAGAGGTAATCCACTCGCCAGGCAGTAACCTTTTAAGAGAATCTGACTTGCCATAGTACTAGCACAAACTCTTTAGATGTCAAACAAAGTTCACTCCCGACCCGATCCACGGCTGGGACCAATACCGTAGTTGATTATTGCAAGAATGATTGCAACATGTTGCTGGCTTGAGGGATATCCACACGTGAAAGGTTCTCTAATACTTCGAATGTTGAAGAGCAAAACCTTCCACGACCGTTAGGCCTAATAGCAAAGAAAATGCTTCAGCAACGCCCTTGGCCACAAGCCATATCTTAGACAAATGCTCCTAGAATAACCATCGAAAAAATATAATTTTGCTAGAAAAACATCAAATACAGACAGGAGAGTCAGTACTTCCGGTACCACATTGTAGTGACACGATTGCGCTTGATCTTCTTCTGTAGCTGCAGCATGCCATACATAAGAGCCTCAGCGGTTGGCGGGCATCCGGGAACGTATATGTCGACAGGAACAACACGGTCGCACCCGCGCACGACAGAGTAGCTGTAGTGGTAGTAACCACCGCCGTTTGCGCAAGAGCCCATAGATACCACCCAACGGGGTTCGGGCATCTGATCATAGACCTTACGCAGGCCAGGGGCCATTTTGTTTGTCAGCGTGCCAGCAACAATCATCACGTCGGACTGGCGAGGGGTTGCTCGGAACACAATACCGATGCGATCCTGGTCGTAGCGGGCAGCGGCCATATGCATCATCTCGACAGCACAGCAGGCAAGGCCGAATGTCATGGGCCATGTCGATGCTGTAAACGACCAGTTGTACAGTTTGTCCAGAGAGCTTAGAACGTACTCTGCAGCGTTGTCGGGCTTTGCAATGATTTCGTCCTGTGTACGCGGCATCACTGCCTTGGACATGGACCGTACACCAGCATGAGGTCGGGCCACGTTATTTACCAGCGCAGCAGCGCCTAGTTGTGTGGTCGGGCGAGCAAACACTACGTAAAAAAAATGTAAAAACACGAGACCCTGGTTAGTCGAACTCTGGAGGTTCTGAGCCATAGCTTGACAAAGACTGCGAGAGGAGCTTATGCCATTTAAATTTGACTGTAGCAACATACCCTTGGAGGTGATTCTGGAAGCGCGAAGGCCAATACTCATGGTCTAAATATCTGTGTAAAAGGCGCCTAGGCGACGCAGAGAATCTGGAAGCAAATTGGCGAGATAAGAGTGGCAAAGAGAGCAGAGACTAGGCAGCAAAGTCAATGATTGAGAGGGACGTGAACAAGCCTTTGAAAGAGATGGCCGATTAACGTGGAGATATTGTTGCAGTTCTAATATATGTAAGATTATCGTCAAAAATCAAGCATTATAACGACCGCCCCTCCATTTGCAACCAATGATCTGATGGGCTAATCAAGTGATTGACACATTCAATTGGTCGTTTGCTGCCCTCACTC
>JANBQQ010000159.1:0-32605 GCA_027577275.1 Coemansia sp. RSA 988 | reverse complement strand
GCATGATGCTCATTGTAAGTACCGTAGTCAACATCAACAATTGAAACAAAAAAGAAATAGTTCGGTCTACCCAGCCATTTGCAACAGCTGCGTAGTCTGGAATAAGAAGAGTTTGTAATCTAGTGCGCGTCGCTGCGTCCAACAATGTAGTCTATCGCCTGTCCAACGCTGCCGATATTGTCCGCCACATCGTCAGGGATCTCTACCGAAAACTCCTCCTCAATTGCCATTACCACCTCAACCGTGTCGAGGCTGTCAAGCCCAAGATCCTTAACAAAGTCAGCTGTCGGCGAGAGCTACAACCATCAGCCTTGGCAGCAGAGTGAAAAAACAAAGCCATATAAGTTTAGCCATTAGTACGGATATTGCGCTTGAATCTCATAGAGAGGATTGCGCCAACAAAGCACGTCTGCTTCCAGCTTGCTTATCTTCGGACGCCAGTTTTAAACATATAAAATCGACAGAAGACATCTTCTACCCAACCCAACAGACTATGCATTCCATCAAATTGCTGAATCAATGCAGGGGAATGGTAAGTAGGTTAGCTGTACCAAGAAAAAAAAAACTTACCTTGTCCTGCTTAACCTTATCGAAATCTTGCAAAACCTGGAAAATTCTTTCCTGAATATCTGAACGAGAGAGTGCTCCTCCAGCAGAATACCAGCGGGTTGCCATCGCTGGCATATCGGTCCGACGACCAACAGAAACAGCACCCATGATACGGGGGGCCCTGACTGCTGTAGGACGACCAGTGGTCACAGAACGAAGTGCGACGACACGAAGAGCTGCAAGACGGAACATTGCTAAACTTTTGCTTTTTAATAGCCTTCTGTGTAGACAAACAAGGAATATAAAATGTATAATTGCAAATCGAAAACAGAGAAAGCAAGTAAAAAATGTAAATTGCTCTCTTGCACTTTATCAGAAGATGACGGAGATCAGATCATCTCAACAATCACGATTAGCTAGTATCTATTCTTTACAAATTGTTTAGATTTTAGAGGACTGCTTTCGCTGTAATCAATATGCAAGATGGACTATATGCTTGTTTTGTGAGCAACAACGTGGCTCTTAGTGATGGACTTTCTACACAGCGCCTGTAGATAGGGTGGCCGGACAATCATTTGTGACCTTTAACGGCTCCACATCAAAATATTTACAACTTCCAGGGTTACAAGTGACACTCAAGCAAATACTACTTTCTCCATCTGCTAATAAATTACCTAAAACCTACTAACGGTTTGTACAGCATGCTTGTTTCACAGTCTGTCAAGAAACTGGGAAAGTTCAAAAGAAGTTCACTCAATTATCTCAACTTTGTTGGTGACATCTCCTAACACTTGTATAACTGCAACATTGCAGCCGCGTGTTCTCATAGAAATTCTGTGCTAAGAATGCTCTAAAAAAGTGCGCTTGCTCTTCATACAATTGCCAACAATATTCTTTAGAGCACAATATGGTAAAGATGAAATTGTATTACATGCTTGGAAAAGAACACAACAGAGCCGCACAGTGAGTCTCTCTTTTTTTTTTTTTGCTTACGCACGACCTTCAATAAACTTGTCCATAAACTGATCAGACTGCGGGTCACTCTCGTTGGCGTCAAAGTAGCGAAGTACATGGCTGTACTGCTTCCACACATTGTAGGTCTCTTCAAATTCAATCCGACCCTTAAACAATAAAATATCAATTACCCGCGGGTCTGACACATAGCGGTTCTTCTCAAACTGCTCCCGTATCTTTGAGCGAACTATTGCCTGCGGCATATTCAGATGGTAGCTGATCATAATTTCCGGCACATTCTTTTGCCACTGCCTGTATAAATGAATTGCCCGTGTGCGTGCGTCCTTTAATGAGGTAGAAGTCCTCGTAACCAGTGGCTCGATAAGAGGCATCTTCGCAATCGATACTTAAAAATGAATAATGTTGTATTTGTAAAAGTACGAGACTGAAGAAAAGTAAAGCTAAAGAGTGTGGGCGTCACAGTTGCGATAAAGCTTCCGCTTTTGATTAATGATTAACCGATCAGCGGAGCTAGAACCGCTTCAGATTCTTCTTGCGTTTGTCTTTGGACGAGAGTGTTGTTGCAGATACTGAAACTGCTGGTTTGCTACCAATGACCGCAGTTGGATCTCTGTTCTCCGAGCCCGTATCCTGCAGCTTCTCATCCACAGCAATAGCCTCAGGCTTTGCTGCAGCGTGTATTTCGGTCATTAGCCTGGCGTGTCTAGCGTAGTCGTCGTAACGCTCAAGCAACAGTCGTCCAGCTTCCTCATTAAGCGCTGACTCGGGATTTGGATATATAAGCAGACACTTTACTGTGACCAGCACATGCTCAATGCCGTAGTGCTTCTGCCAGTCCTTCTTCAGAGTGTTGACACAGATCTCACCGTGCTCAGATACATTAGGATGGAATATCTTTGTCACAAATATGCCCTTTGGTGGAGTGTCGGGAAAACTATCTTCGATAGTAAGTCGAACTTGGAATTGACCTCCCTCGTATGGCGTATCCTTGGGACCATCTATTACTGCGTTGATCTCGGTTAGTAGCTCTTCGTTGATACGCACTTTGATACCTTCGGGTGGGCTACTCTCTAGTCGTTTCAGCTCGGATACTAACCGCCGAAGCGTCACTGCACTTAAACGCTGCGCCTATGATCCAAAGGTTAGAGTTACAATAAAAAAAAAAGTCCAGGATAGGCTAATTTAGTCCAAGTAGTTTTTTGATATAATTCTAACTTCATGGATAGATATAGTGACAAAAACTATACATTTAACTTACCATTTCTAAAGTTTTTTGAAGGCAAAGGAAGTAAGGGTTCGATATACAGCAGGTTAGGAGCGCTTTGTTTATTTTAAACTGCTACAAAAACGCATCAACTCATGGGGATCAAGGAATTTAGGATTTGGGGTCCGAATTTCAAAGGAAAGCTGCTGCCTCACCCCCTGCTTCTCCTTGCACAATACAATTTTCTGTTCCTGTTTTTTTTTTTTTTGATTGCCTGAATTGCAAAGCTACTGTTATAATTTTATCCTTTGGGATGCTGACTCAGACATTGCCTGCAGAGCTATACATGTTGGTATTCCAGCGGCTACCATCATTCAGCGATGTTTGCGAGTGTAGCAAGGCAAGTTAGACATAGGGTGGACGAGCCATATGTTCAAAAATCTTCAACCCTTTTCACGCTTTCAGGTTAAAAATGGCCAGCGTCCCAAGTATGTTAGGCCAACACGACTCCCGTGATATTTAACTAATAGCGCAAGAGTTATGTTGCATAAACAACTCTATATATTCGATGATCTAGGTTTGTAGACGATGGCACATCATCGCCAGCAGTGATTCGGTTTGGGCAAGGATGCTCCAGAACAACCGTGTAAACGTCGCCGAGGAACAGGAACGAGCAGATGAACAGGGTAGTTCTGTGGATGTGCACGGGTTAGCTACAGCATTCAAAAACAAGCGGCTATTTGCGAATTGGCACGACCACTACCATGGGTTTACGGACAGCTACACGCGGATGCGAAAGGCTTTTGATAAACTCGAGAAGTGGGCTGAATGCAACAATCCGGTGTTGCTGCAGAGTCTAGGAACAGGACTTGGATGGATGAGTGGGTTATCTATTCCGGTTCGAGAGCTACTCGAAGTAGTGAACGATTCACCCGCAATGCGTGACTTTATCATGGCGCACCACTTTCACGATGGACAGCGACGACAGCGGCGGTTTCTTGGGGTCGGTCTGTTCGGAAGCTACGAGTGCTATGGGGAAGTGTGCTCGCTTTCATGGCTGTCATCTCGAATGTTACAGGTTATTGAAATGGGCCAGTTCCGTATACTAGTGTTTGCTTGGTGTCATGTCACTCGCAATTATCTGGGAATGGTGGTATGTTGTCCTCCAGCTCACAGCATGCTTATGCATCATGTTATTCAACTCCAACCTCGCAGCTATCGCTTTGTGGACAAAGGATTGTTTGGCGATTTTTTTACCACATACATTGACGAGCTAGTCGCCGGTCATCATGATGTGCATGGAGAGGCTATCAATATGATGCCCAACTGCGGACCGCATACTGTAACAAGTGTCATGCACGGAATACGTACCACTGTGTCTGCCATGTTCTGCTTTGATGAAACTTGGACCATTCGTGTGTATCGTTACCAAGTAACTTTTGAGATTGTTGATCCTGAAGTACTTGGTTTTAGTTCTGTCCAACTCGAGTCACGGCATTGGCTAATTCACTATAGCAATCAGGAGTATATTCATACTAATGGTGCCGGTGTCGTGGGGGAGTTCCCACTTATCTCTGTCGACGAGCCTTATTATAGATACTGCTCGCGTGTCCAGGATGAGCCAGAAGGATTAATGGTGGTTGGGTTTGAAGGCCACTTTACTATGGTACCAGGAACACTTGCCGAACCTGAAGGCCCGCGGTTTAACCTTGCAGTGCCGTACATTGAGCTGCCAGTTCCGATGGAAATTATTTAGCAATTATCCTCTGTATGTATCAATATAATGGTGCGAAGGGAGCATTGGTCATCTGGTAAGGCCGATTGACTTGGTAGCTGGGTTGGCAACTATACACAATGCTTCAAGTGAAATAATAAGTTATAAATACTGTATTCGTTGCAAAATTATTAGAATTGGCGGTTGATTATTTCGGTGGGACTTGGTATTGCAGGTTTTGTGCCAACCAGGCAGTGCGTTTGCGCTATGAGTGGGGTGTTTATTTTTTTGGGGTATGGCCGAAGTGGACGTTGCCAGGCTAAATAACCAGACAAATCTTGTGGACTTTAACGAGTCCACATCTGAGCAAACGACCAACAGAATGCGCAAATCACTTGATTAACCCATCATATTAATTATTGCGGTCGAACGGATGAATTACTGGTCGGTCGGTCGCTTTTTGGTTTCAAACTACGAATACTATTTTACATATTGGTAAAGCACTTTAACACTATAGCGATAGTAAACAGCAGCTTTGACTTTCGTCCAGTTGGAACCTATTAATTTAAAGTATGCCGCGCGTAAAGACAGAAAAGCGTGTACGATTTGGAGAAAGCAGCGGGGTAGGTTCTGCTTCTAAAACTGATGATGTAGATTCTTCAACATATGTGCACCAGCGCAGAGTCGGAAGTCCTGAGGGTGACAGTGATGATGGGCTTTTGGCAGACATAAACGGCAAAAGGCACCGCAGACGGAAGATTCAGAGAGATGGATATGGCAGCGATGCAAGTGATCAGGACGAAGTAGGCAATCTTAGCGATTATAGCGACGATCAGGACGAGCAGGATGTCGGGGATCAAGACAATAAAGAGACTCATAGCCATACGGAAGAAGATGATATGTTTGCGGAGGACAGCGGTGGACCAGGGGACGCGCAAGGGATAAGTAAAAGGCGCAAGCGGTATCTGGCCATCAGCGAAATAGAGGGCCAGGAGATGAGTTCAGAGTCGCGCATTGAAGGGGCCGCTGGACTTGATAGCTGGAAGGGCAAGGAAGCAGCACACGAGCAGTTGCAGGCGTCTGTCGACCCAGGGGAATCGGAGGACACGACAAATGTTGTGAAGATTGAAGCGTTCAACATGAAGGATGAGCTGGAGGAAGGAAGCTTCGATACACAAGGGAACTTTGTGTGGAACAAAAAAGATCCTCAGTCGTACCAAGATAGCTGGTTGAGCAATGTTTCTCGAAGTACCATGCAGCAAGCAAAGGAATCAAAAGAGCGTCAGGGTCAACAGCAGCAGGATGCACAGACGCAGAGTACCAGGCGATGGGATAATATATCAAACGACGACATTATTATATCGATAATCAACATGCTGCTTCCACGCGAGACTGTATTTGCAGCATTAGCGCGAGTAGGCGGTGGCAAAAAAAGATCCAAGTGGTCAAACAAACGCTCAAAAAACAAGAAGAACCAGCAACAAGACGAGATGGAGGAGGATAATGGTGATACTGAACGAAAAGAGAAAATAGAAAAATTAACCGAGCTAGCAGACCAGGCAATGGCCAGAGGAATGTCCAACGTTTATGAAGACACTTATGAACAGCTTGTGCGCAAGATGCGTTTGGCAGAACGCATTCCAGACAACTGGATTCCAGGAACTATGATTGTGACAGCTGCTGAGTCTTCCGCTGATAATGACGATAGCAGTGGGCTCCTTGACGATATACTTTAGCAGGTTCTCAGCAGAATTCTAAAAGAATATATGTCAAGCAGACTTGAGACGAAGGCGGCTGCTTCTAATGTTATTTTTGCCAAGTGTAAGTAGTGGATATATTATTCCCACACAAGTTGAATAGGATATGCCAAGAGATTACAGCAACAATAATATCGCGATTCCTATGCCTCAGATTAAAACGGGGACCGGCGGAGGGTGCAGGGCCACAATGTAGCCCAGACCCAAGGTAGTTCTCATATAAGCCTATGGCCAGCAATAATTTTTATAATATCATGTTATTGGAATGACGGAGTATATAAATGCTTTCAGTATTTCCGTATCAACATATCAACATATTACTAATTGATGTTACCTGATCAATACTACTTTAAACGCAAACCAATTTAATGTCTGAGACTCGGCTATGTTGTTGGATATTGTATGTAAATTTATTCCACCTTCAGTAGTCGGTGGTAGCGTGGAAAGATGCTATATAAAAGATACTAGACATACAGGTGTGCGCGTAGGTGTATGAATTGTTTTTATTATATAAAATTGCCAGTAATAAATGCAGAGATGAGAATAAAAAAGATCAAGGAGCAAATGCAGCTTCGCATTGTGAGCGCCATACAAGACGGGACTCTGCATCTAGACGACGACGCTTGGCGCCAAAGACACTCCAGGAGATGGGAGTGTCAGCAAGTGGGAAAAGCAAAGCAGGAAGCATAGGAAAGTACGGGTTCTCTAAATACTGCAGACGCCTAAAAGAGGCAACTCCGGCAGATGAATTGGGGGGATTAAGGCAAACATTGGCCAGATATCCTTCTTCAGCGTTAGCGCTAGTAGAAGTTATCTCATTCTCTAGCACACCGCGTAGAGTAAAGGGAGTCATGCCCTCGAGACCAGCAGGTGGCATAGTAGCAGGCAGCGCGGACAACGGTGCAAACTCAAGTCCCTCGACCCAAGCCCACGGATTAAGGAGCGGCGACTCCAGCGTCGATGACTCACCGGATCCAACAACAAGATCACTGGTAAGCGTGGTGGAAACTTCAAATGGAAAGAGGCGACCAATCACCTCTGCGCATTTTCGGTCCCGCACCATGGAGTGTAGCAGCGGAGAGACGTGGCGAAGTTGAGCTAGGGTGTGCTTGCGCATGGGCGTGGTAAGTCCCTCGTTAATCACAGCAGCAAAATCCAGTAGCAGCTGCAGAAAATTGCCCGAAGAGGAGCCACGAATGAGGTTGGGATTCTGATCCTGGCATACGGGCGCCATTCCCAGAGCGATGAGTGTCAGCAGCCATTCGCCGGCGCCAAATTCCTCGGGGCGCGCGCGCAGCAGTCGCCAAAGTGGCCTTACAGCTTGCAGACGCCAAAGAATTGCCAGCCGCAATCGCAAGACATCCTTTGCAGGTAATGGATTCGTAGAAGCCGCGCTCTCCTCTGTCGCTGCAGCCAATGTCAAGCGTGTAGCTACGGATGAGTTGATGCGCAGCGCAATTGCTTGCAGTTGACCCAACACAGCGGCGGCATAGTCGCGCACCGCAGATACAAGGGACTCTGGTGGATGCTGGGAAGACTCTGCGGATGAGGCCAACGTGGCAACCAGACGTTGAACGAGACTAGACAGCACAATCAGCGCGTCGGGCGACGGCAGTGAAAGCCCATCCGCATTATCCGCGTCATCGGCAATAAGCAAATCAACATCAGTATTGGCAGATGAGGCAGCAACAACAGCGGCAACGCGGAAATCGACATGTCCCGAAGAAGCACCAGAGCCTGCATCAGCAGTAGCAGAAACTGCGCGAAGATGTGTAAGGTCCAAGTGTAACAGCGAGCGAATCAGGTGCTCAACGACCAACAGCAGCACATCAGCGCTGAGCGAAGATAACGCGGTAGCTAAGGCGTCACAGCGGCGGCGAGCCACACGTCGTGGATCCTCGCTGCCACATTCGGTCGGCGGCGCAGAACATACAACGTCCAGCACGCAGGCGGCCAAATGGGCGAAGGCATTGGTGACAAACTGCACGCCTCCGGGCGGCGCAGCTGGGACATCGGCGGAGGAAGTAGCTGTTGGGGCCACGGCTGTTGCGTCCGGTAGTTCTGAGGCTGTGGCGCCAGCAGCAACAGCAAACGCGTCTGTGGAATCCTCGCTCTCGCGCAGGGCCTCGGATGCAAAAAGCAGAAGCGCGTTGAGCACTGCTGCTAAGCGGCTGACAGCGGTTGTGCTAAGCTCAAGCGCAGCGGCGCCACGCCAGAAACGCTGCAGGCAGCGGTGCAGCCGGTGGGCAACCTCGGGCGTCGTCATGGCCGAAAAGCCGTCGGCCTCCGGATCCACACCCTCGCACAACGTCAGCAGCGCTCGCAGTACCGCCCGTTTGGCTGGCAGCACCAGTTGTGCATCGCGCAGCACGCCCTCAACCGACGAACGATACACATCCAATGCAGTGCGGAGTTCTGCGCCGTCGCCAGGAAGTCGGTCAAGCGCCTCCTGCACCCACCGTGACTGAGCCAGCTCCAGCGCCGCCGCCAGTAGTAGTGCCGCCGATTGCGCTGCGCCACCGGCCCGCATATTCCCAGCCGCAGCAGCAGCAGCCAGCACCACGTCAACGGCCTGTACGACGCAGCGAGGATCCTCCACAAGCGCCTCGGCCCAAGCAGCCTCGATCTCTAGGGTCTCGGAAAGCAGGCACCCGTTAGAAACAACGGAGGCGGCGGCGGGACCGTCCTCAAATGAACCCTCCTCCTCCTCCAACGGTTCATGTTGCGCCCAGCCCAGCGCGCGCACAATGCCTGCCAGCAGAAAGTGCTGCGGAACAGCATCCAGCAGTGTATCGCGACAGCGCGCGACTAGCCACGGTAACAGATTTGCCAGACGCAGGCAGCCGGAAGCCAGCAACTGTGCTGTCCACAAGCATGCAGCCATCATCGCTGGCTCGGCAGACGTAGAAGTGTCACATAACGCAGCGGATTGTGCATCCAATAAAGTAGAGCTGAGAAACGCAGCATCTTCCAGCAGACCGGTATCATGCGCGAACCACCACACCAGTCGCGCACACAGCTCCACAAACGTGCGCAGCAGCGCTTCGTCGCGTGCACGCTCAGAAGCGTTGAGTGGCGCGAGCCCCAGCGCTGGCTGCAGCGCGGCTTGTGCTGCGTCAACTGCCAGCCGAGCAAACGCCGCCTGTGCGCGCGCGCCCGCATCCGGTGTGGCAGCCACACCTGCTGCCGCGCCGCGGGCCAGACGCCGGAAGCACTGGGCCACCGCCCACTCATCGGCATCAGACGGAGCAGCGCGGTCGCGGGTGCGCACCAGCTGCACCGCAAGTGCCCGCAATTCCGCGGCAACCAATGGCAGCGGCGCATGGCCCGGTTGCAGAAGCGGCGCGCGCGCAGAAGTGACGTGGCGCGCGTAATCGCCAGACAGACGCGCGCTCCACGCCTCCGCGCCATTCAGAGCCCAGCAGCGTGCAGTGCGCAGCGCCTCAAAATCGAAGCCGCGCTCGCCGCATGCACGCTCGGCATCACCACACGCGTCGTGCAATCGACCCAACAGTCGCCATGTGGACGTGCCACCACGCAGCGCGCTGTGTACCAGCGCTGCCACGCCAGTATCGCGCGTGTGTCGCAGCAGCCACAGCAGAAAGTCCAACAGCGCTGCTGCTGCGCCAGCACACGCCAGTACACGCACCACGGTGGCGGTCTGGCGACGGTTTAGCAGCGCGGCGCCTGGCTGCACAATGACGCGCCAATTGTCTGCACCCACCGCAACATCGCCTACCACAAACGCATACGCGGCCGCAAGCACATGCTGTAGCGCCGCGTCGACCGCCGAGCGCGTTCCGTACCGCAACCGCCGTCGCAGCGCCCGTGGAATATCGCCTCCTAGCACGCGTGCGTCGACCGGATGATCGACCAGCGGCGCCAGCCACTCAGTTGTACATGCGTGCGTTGCCGACTCTGCCGCTAGCGCCGTGCGCGCTATTTGTGCCGGGCTCGGCAATGTAGCCGCGTTCAGTGCGTCGCCCCTTCTCCCCAACCACCACTGTGCTTCGTCCGCTGCCACCACTCGTCCGCGCGCCCGCGCCCGCAGCGGCGCTGCGCAAGTATATGCCACTACAAACGGCAGCGCTGCAGCCAGCGCTTCAGGAAACGCTGGGTCCTCGGCCTCGTCCACCAATTGTACTGTGTCGCTATCACTAAGCAACACGCGCCGCAGCGCTCGTTCTTCGACGCTGACTGCCACGCCGCATGCATACGCTGCGTGTCGCCGTGCCCGTGCGTCCGCCGCCTGTGCCAAGTCGCCGCGTGCTGTTAGCAGTTGTAAGTATGACGTTACCGAAAACGCCCCCACGTCGCGCAGCCGCTCCAGCAGCGCACACACACGCCGCACGCCGCACGCTCCACTCGGTAGCCTATGTGTGTCCAGAAGCTCCACTACTGCCGCTTGTACGTCTGCCCCGCTGTCCTGCGCCAGTCGCGCCAGCCTTGCTGCCGCCAGCTGCCGCCATTGCAGCGCGTCGCCGGCATCCGCCGCCCAGGTGCACACCGCACGAACAGAGGCCGCTGTCCCACCAATCGCCGGGTACGCCGCATCGACGTCTGCGCCTGGCCCCAGCGTCATCAGCGCTGCATGGATCCCACTGTCAGCTACTGCGCCATTGCCCCTACTAAACCGCTCGTTGCGTACTGCAACATGTGCCACCAGCTGTGCCGCGCCTGTGTCGTCGCCCAGCGCACGCCGCGTAGCCTCCCATGCCGTTGGCTCGACAAACGCGTCAGCAGCCCGCGCCAGCAGCGCCGTTAGCAAAGTGCTCGCGTCGCGTCGCAGTGAATCCAGCACTGCATAGCCGGTGCTCTGCTCGATACGCTGCACCAAGGCCGCCACCAGCTTGCGCAGCGGCGTGCGTGATCGCGAGATCTCTGCCATGTACTCGCGTACAAGTGGCAGCGCTGCCATGCATGTGCCGGTCGACTGCCGCACCAGTCCCACCAGCCAACTGACTACATGCCGCTGGTCCACCAGTCCTGCCGCGTACTGCGCGTGCAGCAGCCGTCCGCAGAACGCCCACCGTCGCACCGCTGCCGAGTCGCCCTCTGTCGTAGCCGTCGTCAGTGCCTGCTCCGCGAATTGCGTAAACTGCCGCGTCCACGCTTCGTGCGGCCCAGTCGCCCGCACTGCCCACAGCGCGCGACTCTCTGTCACTTCCAGCGCTGTCAGACCTTCCAGTAACCGTTCGCCCCGTAGCGTGTTCGGCGCCACTGCCATGCTGCTCAGTGGTATATGTGGGTTTGCTAGCGCCGCCAGCCACGTCTCCGCCGTTGCCTCCGTCCGCCCGCTGCACCGTACTCCCGCTGCCGCAAACGTTTGAGTCCGTCCCAACTGTCGCTGTGCTGCTGCTGCCGCAATCGTCTGCAACCCTTGCAGCGCACGCGCGTCGCTCAGCCGCGCGCTGATCACCGTCTGTGCTGAGCCGTGCTCGTCTGATACCCGCGCGGTGTCTACAAGTCCATACCGGATTGTGCGTTCGTTCAGCTGCCCTGCCATTGCCACATGCCGCCCAGCTCGGAAGTCTGCGTGTCCAAGATCTGCTGTGCTGTGTAGCACTGCTGCTTTGGCTGGAGCCTGCGCTGTATACTTGCGTAGGCCCGCCGTCCGCTCGGCTCGTGTCTGTCTGCTGCTCATTGTTTTCTGCGGCTATACTGTCGCGGTTTGTTTACACCCAAGTGGAACACACGCTACTTAGCGAATCTCTTTCCACCTCCTGTCACTCCCCAGCTTGCCAAAAAAAATACTAAAAAAGCCGAATTCAGTGTAGCACCAATGAAGACAGAATATTGGCTGATTGCATAGTTTCTTCTTTTTGTGCGCTTTTGTTTGCCGAGTCTGCCCCGTTCCCACCAATCGCTGCTTCAGCACGTGCACTCTGGACATTACTGGGGGCGACATTATTTTGGTCCAATTCTTCCAAACTTTTACACCCTCTTTTGCCTTTGTACTCAAATGCTCTACCAAATTTGTGCTTGTTGAAATCTATCTCCTCCTCTGCTATCCTTTATTCTTTAACTTTCTTATATATACTTCTTCTATTATTCCTGACAAGGTAACCTTTAACCCACCATCCCTTGCTGGCTGCTCTATTAGTAAGCAGCGAGTTTTTTTTTGTCGACTTTCTCTATCCTTTTTTTGCTGCTGTCATCGCCCTTCAAACACTTTGCACCTTTCATCGTGGTCTTTTTTGGAGATGAGCTCTGTCGAGGTTGAACGTAACGCCGTGCCGCTGAAGCGTGCTACTTCTGTCGGTAAGCATCTACTACTTTATTCCTGCACCTAATGCCCTGGTTGTAGCAAAACCATCCATGAATTTGCATCCTTTTTCATACTCCACTCTGCCCTCATTGTTCCATATGCTCTATCGGATCTGAGCTCACCAGAGAATTTTCTCGGACATTTTTTTCCTGCCACTGCGGCCAGACAGTCTTGCTTTCGCGCATTTTTGGCAATAGTATCTCTTTGCCAATCCTCGTCTGTCGCCCCCACCTTTCCATTTACTTGACATCTATTCTTTTAAGCCTATCAGATTGCATTGTGCGAAAATCTGGTTATAATCCAAACATGTCCGTTCTATTGCCTTCCACTGATTTGACCCACTTGCACTGAGTTTCTTTGTCGAGTTATGCAATTAAAATGTCTGTTGGATTTGCCATGCTTGATCTACTCCTTAATAGCTACAATTCATTGCTATTTTTAATTATCTGTCGAACTTCATATACTCAATGTTGTCCACAGTTACACCCTCCCCTCCTCCGCCTGCACCTTTATTGCTTCTAAGAATCTATATGCTTGGTTGATTTTCCACTAATTAATCGATAATGAGCAAATTGCACACTTGATATTTTATTTATAATAGCCACCAGCGATGATACACACGACGACAAAAAGCAGAGGAAGCCTGGCAGAAAGCCAGTTACAACCGATCCAGGAAGCAAGCGCACTGCCCAGAATCGTGCTGCTCAGCGTGCTTTTCGCGAGCGTAAGCAGCAGCATCTCCAAAGCCTTGAAGATCAGGTCTCCGAGTTGACAGAACGTCACGAGCGCACCGAGCGGGAAAACCAGGAACTGCGGCAGGCAATTGAGGCTCTGAAAAACGAAAACACTGCTCTCAAGGGTCAGAAATTTACATACGAAAGCATTCCCGATGATTTTGGGAATTCTATGATGGAGATGTTTGACTCGGGATCCCCTGGTCTTGGCCTTTCATCTACATTTGATATGCAGCGAGCTGCTCTACAAGGTGCCGATTTGACACAACCTGGCGCCATGGATGCAATTGGGAAGAATCTGCAACACTCATACTCGGATAAGCACCAATCCACATCACAGACCATCCCCACACAATACCCAGCTGTCTCTGCTGTTGTTTCTGGCTACGATCCGCTTCTAAGCGCAACGTCGTCGAATCTACCAAACGGCTATAATGCCAATATTTTCAACGGCCTGCAAATGCTGACTGCCAATCAGAACTTCAGCACTGGTTCGTTTATTGATCTTCTTGTGGACGCCACCCCCTCGAACAGCAATGGCAACGAGAGCAACACCAGCAGTACAATCACTTCTACTCCCGGAAACACAGGACCACAGTTTTCTAATGCTTACTCGCGCTCGCCATCTACATCTACAAATGCCGCCACCACACCAGGAGATATGATTGTGCCACTAAACGGGCTATCAGCAGCCCCCAGCAACAACGATTTGCTATCCTTGGATGTCTTTAAGAACCAAGATAGCATGGCCACATTTGCCTCTCTCCTTGCTCAGTCGGCCAATTCTGCTTCTAGCCAAGCTCCGGCTACACCATCATTAAGCGAGCTACTTTCGCTGTCGCCTTCGCAAGGCACAGACGGCAGCCTAATCGGCAGCATTTCCCCCTCCCCCTACCCTATCAATGCTGATACATCACAGGCTCCGTATGGCGCTGTGGATCTTTCTAATGTCAATATGCACGCGCTGCCGCCGTATCTCATGGCTTATCGCAACGCTGACCCAACAACAATTGGTGACGATGGCGACCAGCTTGAAAAGCTGCTCTTGAACAGCATGTATTCTTTAAACCCACAGGAGAACAGCGACGCCAGCAACACGCAGACACAGGCTATCACACCCGAACCTCTTCCTTCAATTGGAGTTGTCAAATCACCAACAGCAACAGCAGTGGCTCCAGGCAAGAGCAGCGCCCAAGAGTCACCACAACAACAGAGCCAAAACCGCTGCACGTGTCGCAATCTGTACCAGGATCGATTGTGTATATGTCCAGTGCACGGATCGCCATCGGATTTATCCGAAGAGCTGCACGATATTGCACCACAGATGGTCGAATACGTATGCACTGACAACAACCGGCTTGCAGATGATGAGCTCAACGATTTGTGCTCACTAATGTTTAAGCATGCAAAATGTGCAGAGGTCCAGGAACGTGTTGGTGCTGCTAGAAGAAAGCTAAAGTCAGAGTCTGAACGCGAATTATCAGATACCAGACAGCAGCTGGCTAAACAATACGGCCTTTATTAAATGCGGAAGAAGTCTTTTTTTTGTTTACATTTCTACTCTGGTTAACTGTCATTGTCGAATCATTCCCTTCTTTTCAAATGAATGGTATTATTTTTTATACATGTGTTCTATATGAGGCGGAAAGCGCAGCAATACAGTCAACTCTGTTTAAATTGATACCTCTAGTGGACAATATAATATTGTCTTGAAGAGGTATCGACTTGGAAAGCTTTGACTGCAGCAAGGTAACTCCAGGATTGACTCTTTTTTTAACACGTAGATGCAACTTGTGTATTTCAACGTAAAAAAGTGAATAAGGAAAGTAACCATTGACAATATAAAAAAATGTGAACCGGTTGTTCTTAGCATAAAACTTTAGACACCAATGCGTCCCTTAAGAATAAAGTATGTTTTGGCAAGGAATGGATAAGCAGCGGCCTGCCTTTTAGCAAATTCTCGAATTGAAGTACCAGGCAACTGGCCAGCATTTAATGTTTTTAATGCTGGGAGGCGCAAAAGGAGATATTTTGCAAATAGGATTGTTTTTTCAATCTCAATTTCTCCTTCTGTAAACCTTAGAATTAGATGTTTCATACTTGAACTTAGTGGTTTGGCTTGATAATGTGAACTGTCATCTGGGTTGAAAAAATCATCACTGTCCAATATAGCTGCATGTTGCAATTTAGAGATGGATAGATAGTAAATGTTTGGCAACTTGTTGATTAGCTTTAGCAGAATCTCAGCATTGATTGGTGCAAATAGTACAAGCGTTGTGAGCGCCGGGCAGTCGATGTCTCCAAGAGCATTAGAATCCAATCTATTTTTGGATATGAGTCTGACATTTGCCTGATCTGCCTTACTTGTTATCCGATTGATTGTAGCAAAACTGTCAATTAGTAATTCCGAGGGATGGTATCCTAGAGACATTTCGAGGCGTCTAGTCCGTGGCAACTTTGATTTTGAAAGCAATTCAATTGACTCAATTGATCCTTGCAAGCGGAGATACTTGATTGTTTGAGGAAAAATACCATGATCAAAAACAGTGTTAATTCCATTAACGCTAAACACATCCAAGTTTTGTAAGTTAGGAAAATGCAGAATCTTCCGAGCAGCATTCGGAGGGATTTTATAACTAAGAATGAGAGTTTTTAGATTGGAAAACTCGATTGTTCTCGAAGTATTGTTGTCAGCAAAACATGTCCAAAAATTGTTGTGGGTGATTTCCTGAAAATTCAAGTATTCAAGCTTCTTCGAAGATGTTATTACTGGTTGATATTCTGTAATGGATTCAAAATTTATTTCCAAGTGCTTTAGTTTGCTGAATTTTTGTGTGCACATTCCCGTCAGTCGAACATCACTAACAATATGCGTTAGTTGCTGAGTATAATTTTTTGCTAAGCCTCCAATTAATGCACAAACGTTGATATGTTGACCTACACCTTTGAACTCAATTTTTGTAAGACTAGGCAGAAGGTTTGAAAGCCTGTTAACTGTTTTATTTATATTGCTCTCGTCTACAACATTACTGCCATATATTCTGGGCGCCTTGAAGTTGTGGTTAAATCTAACTGAAAGGGATTTAACCCCCGTCCACTTTTGTGCGCTGCTTTCAAGAGTAGTTAGAGCAGCTGACATGCTTGAAAATAGCTTCAGCATACAATCTACACTTATATACATGTTTTTTGCTAAATGTGAACCTCCCACCTCTGAGAGAAGTGTGGCATTGGTAATAACTGTTCCATATTCTGGACCCTGGATGGCGTTGTCTGTTGTGTTTTTGTAAAATATATCATCCCAACCTGTTGAAAAAATGCTTACATGTGCGTAAACCATAGGAGTCATTAACGCCCGCCATCTTCCGCATATGGACAGAAATATAAGTTTATTTTTCCATTGATTTAAGGTATAGGCTTCTATATAACAAATATGTTTAAATATAGGAATAAGAATGTCGCTCGGCAAATTATTGATATGCATACTTGGATATATTGCGAACAAGATTTCTACAAACAATGCAAATAGTAGTGTGCTGATGACAATTAAATAAGTTGAAAAGGGGAAGAAATATTTGAAAGAGAGGGGGTCGCACTTTTATTTCACACGAGAAAAGGGACTTCGCTGTTGGTAGAAAAAGAGCAGTCTTTAACATTTACAAAACAGAAAATCCTGACTTACAAAATGCAGCAAAAGAAAGGTCTAAAAAGGAGGGGCTTGACTGGAATCCTTGGCTAGATATCTGGACAAAATTTATCTTACAATTAGCATCTTAATGAACCTGTTCAAAAAATTAGTAGAAGCTAGTTTTGGGAGGTAATAATTGCTCTGGCAGCTTCTCCTGTAGAAATTCATGTGTAAGTAATTTGTGTGGGTTGGACTGTTTATACATTACCACACCACACACTATTCAACTAGTAGCAAACATGAGATACAGTAGTGCATAAGATAATCTATCAAAACAATATTTGAGCGCTTACGCAAGAAGGTCCGAGAAATAAAGAGAGCAGATGTTGGACAAGTTCAATATCACTACGACGGGAAGTATATGGATAGCTTTGTCTAAGCCGTTCAGGACCCTTTTGCGAAACAACTAGATACAGTTTAAACAATCTTTTTATCCTTTGCTTCCAGAAATGCTGTTTTGCACAGAAGCCCACACCCCTTTTGTAACCCCCCCTCCCAGCAACAAATCCTTCTGGCAAACAAATATCCACAAAAGAATGATGATGGAAAGGAATTGGAGCAATCGGATATAACCCCCAATAAAAGAATGTCTTCCCACCAGAGCATGCATTTTCCTTTTTATTTTTGATCGCAACATTGTTTTATTCTCTGGAATTCTTTCAACCATACCAAACTAACAAACACATTTTCTATTTGTTAAAATTGTACCTGATGGCACATTTTTGTCCCTCAAGAGAGGGTTGGGGCCCTTTGAGTCACGAACGACCCATCGATTTTACCACCTGCTTCCAGCATGGTGTTATTACTCCTTGCCTTAATATCGTATTTATTCTTGCTATCGGAATACGCTTGTGCAACCTTCAGAATAAGCAGCCACTTCTACCCGTGCGATATGCAGACCATATGTTCTGGTTCAAGCTTACTACGTCTTTGATTGTGCTTTTTGCATCAATTAGCGAGCTGGTGGCGGTGGTCAATCTATATTCATATTTCTGTGTTTATGCTATCTCGATTCTATTGCAGTTGGTGGCTGTTGCCGCTGCTATATTTTACCAGTTTAAAAGGCGCCCATTTGCAAGCAAAGCGTCCACATCACTATTGTTGTATTGGCTTGGATTTGCGCTGCTCTCATTGATGCGTCTTCGCACCAGCACAGCTCCAAGATATGCTGATAAGCACTCCACACCAGTTATTTCCAATTCGTTGTCTATTTTGGCAGCACTGGTAACACTTGTTTTAGAATCTCAGTCGGTGCAGGATAATTCATATGAGCTTCCTGATGACAATGCGGAGGAGGAAAACACACACAGCGCCCTTAACTGCAAAGGTCGCTGCTATGCCCATCCATTGCCCGAGGAGCATGCAAATATTTTTTCGCTGCTCACATTTACGTGGATGACGCCGCTTCTCACCAAAGGAAACCACACACCACTTGAACTTGATGATACATGGAGAATGTCCCAGAAATATCACCCCAGCATTGCTTCGATTAAGTTCCAGCAGAATTGGCAGATCGAGTTGGACTCTGGTAACCCATCGTTATTTCGCGCAACCGTATTGTCTTATGGAATGACCTGGGCTATTGGTATTTTGTATACCCTTGTGAGAGAGCTTTTGATGTTTTTCAACCCAATCCTGCTGTCGCGTCTAATTGGGTTTGTTAGTAAATACAACACGGCAGATGCAGAGCCCATCGAGAATGGTTATTTCTACGCCTTTTCGATGCTGATTGTGACCACCATCCAATCCTTGTCATACCACCACGCAGTTTTACAGTTTGAACGGCTCGACTGCCAGATAAGAATGGGCTATATGACAGCAATATATCGCAAGACCATGAAATTGTCCAACAACTCACGCGAAGAGTACGGGAACGGCGCTATTCTAACACATATGAATGTGGATTCCGAAAATGTCGTTGGCTTTATAACGCACATCTCGCATCAGATATGGAGTTTTCCGCTTCGCATTATTATTACATTGTATTTACTGCATCGGACTCTAGGCTGGAGTTCTTGGGTTGGAGTACTGGTTACAATTGTCAGCATACCTACCTCGACCTCTGTTACCCAGAGTATCACTCTACTGATGAAGCAACTTATGAGCCATCGGGATCATCGCATAACACTCATGGATGAGGTTTTGTCTGGCATTAAGGCAATAAAGCTTTATGCATGGGAGGTGCCGTTTATCAAACGTATTAACAAAGTACGTGTGGCTATGGAATTGAATATTATTCGTAAGATTAGCATAGTGAGATCGATGCTGGCATTTGTAACATCCATATCTCCATTCGTTGCATCGTTCGCAACATTCGGCCTCTACACTTTGATGGACAATGTTTCCCACGGCCCACTTACTCCCCAATTGGCGTTTGTCTCACTAACACTATTCAATATGCTCAAAGAACCACTTTCATTTGCACCAAGGATATTGCCTGAGCTACTTAAGGCCAGAGTGTCTAACCATCGGATACTTCGCTTTATGACATCCGAAGAGATTGACAATGCGGCTGTTGAACATTTGCCATATAACCGCAATTCTTTAGAAGCAGCTTCAGAAGATGTATTGGTTAGCGTCCAGAATGGATTCTTTGAGTGGCCATCAAATGACGAGCCTGTCCTTAGAGATATCAATATTCAATGTAGACGTGATGAGCTAGTTGCAATAATCGGAAGGGTTGGCTCTGGAAAGACTTCTCTTGCCTCGGCCATTCTTGGCGACTTAAACAAGAGCTACGGCAAAGTAAAAATATGCGGAAGCGTTGCCTATGTTGCTCAAGAATCGTGGATTTTGAATGCCACATTCCGTGACAATATTTTGTTCGGCAGCAAATTTGACCAGGAGTTCTATAACCAGGTTATCAATGCCTGTGCACTGCGGCAGGATATGGATGTACTTCCGGCAGGTGACATGACTGAAATTGGTGAGCGTGGTATTAATTTATCTGGTGGTCAGAAAATGCGCGTTTCTCTTGCTCGTGCTGTCTATGCGCGCGCTGATGTGTATATCCTCGATGATCCGCTGGCTGCAGTTGATGCTCATGTCAGCAAGCATATATTTGCTCATGTTTTGGGTCCTCAAGGGCTTCTTCGGTCAATGGCCCGCATTTTGGTGACTAATGCTGTGCAGTATCTAAATGATGTGGATAATATCATCATGCTTCAGGATGGCAAGGTTATTGAGCAAGGGTCATTTGCACAGGTTATGAGCAATCAAAAAGATATAGCAGAATTTATTCAGATACGCGCAGATGTAGATGATAACCTTGGCGACAGCAGCAATACAGAAGATGCCGTAATGGCTGGGCAGCACTCTGAAGTATTGAATAATGTGAGATTGGATCAAAGATTGGACGAACAATCCAATACAAATTCTACCGCAAGTAATGGACATGCTGTGTTGCCATTGTGCAATCAACAGATGGGACGCGGCAACAGTGCAGACGCCACCGATGCCAACGCTAGAATTACTACCGCCGAGCTAAAACAACAGGGCAAAGTTGATTGGAGCACCTATCGTGTATATTTCCAAGCGTGCGGGTTACACAATGTAGGACTTCTGTTGATAGCTATGTTGCTGGCGGCGGTAAGCAATATATTAGCCAATATATGGCTTGAGCGCTGGTCCTCATTAAACGAACAGTCTGGACATACAGCTAAGCCAAATGCGTCTACTGAGAAACCGGTAATGTACTATCTCGTTATCTATGGTATTTTCGGTCTGGTGGGTGCATCATCAAGCTCGCTAAAGTCACTGATATTATGGACCAAGTGTTCTATTAGTGCATCTACGATAATACACGACAACTTGCTCAAGAGCGTTCTACACTTGCCGATGTCATTCTTTGATGCCACTCCACTTGGTCGCATTATTAACCGATTTTCCACGGATATGAAGGCATGCGATGAAACCCTTCCCGATTCCTTTTATGGATTTACTGAGGAGATTATCAAGCTGATATCAGCAATAATAATTATTGGGTTCACCACACCACTAGCGCTGATGATTGTGGTTATACTTATACTTATTTATTGTCAGCTACAGCAGCTCTATTTATCTAGCAGTCGTGAACTGCGTCGAATTGAGTCAATTACACGCAGCCCAATATTTGCACACTTCCAAGAGTCCATCCAGGGCATATCAACAATTCGCGCGTACATCATGCAGTCATCATTCATAGCCGAAAATGAGAATCGTATAGCACAGAATATTCGAGCATATTACACAAGTGCAGCCATTGATCAGTGGCTGTCTGTGCGTCTTAATGCACTGGGAAACCTGCTTGTGTTTGTAATTGCGTTGGTAACTATTGTGTTGCTCCATCTTTATGGAATTGGAAGCGCAGGCTTAATCGGATTGGCAATAACTTATGCATTTGACTTTACCTCTTCGCTCCATTGGTTAACGAGGCATGGTACCAATATCGAGAATGGGATGACACATATTGAGCGCATGAATGAGTATTCGTATATCACTTCTGAGGCTGGTAATGTCATTGATGACCACCGTCCAAAGGAAGCATGGCCCGAACAAGGAGAGGTTGAATTTAAGAACTACTCCACGCGTTACCGTGAAGGACTTGACTTGGCGTTGGAAGATCTGACATTCTGCGTGCAGCCCAGACAAAAGGTGGGAATTGTTGGTCGAACGGGCGCTGGCAAGTCCTCATTGACCATGGCATTGTTCCGCATTATTGAGGCAGCCAGCGGTCAGATCTTGCTTGATGGTGAGGACATTGCACAATATGGCTTGTTTGATGTTCGCAGCAAAATATCAATTATTCCGCAAGATCCAGTACTGTTTGCAGGTACAGTGCGTGAGAATTTAGATCCGTTTGGCAGTTATAGCGACCAGGATATTTGGCGTGCGTTGGAACAGGCGCATTTGGCAGACTATATACGCACAAAAGACGAGCGGCTAGATTTTATGGTAGCACATGCTGGCAAAAACTTTAGCGGTGGACAAAAACAGCTAATATGTCTGGCGCGTGCACTTCTTAAGCGCACCAATGTGCTAGTTTTGGACGAAGCTACTGCCGCAATTGATAAGGCAACTGATGAAATAATCCAGCAGACTATCAGGACCGAGTTCAAGTACTGCACTGTGCTAACAATTGCGCATCGTCTGAACACAATTATCAACAGCGACATGGTTTTAGTGATTGATGGAGGTCGACTGGCAGAGTACGACACGCCAAAAAACCTGCTTGCAAGAAAGGATAGCATATTCGCTAGCCTCGTCGAGGAAACAAAGACCACAGGTGCATCTTAGTTCTGTCCATCCTTTTAAATTTACAAGTATGTTTTTGGGGTTTTTTTTTGTTGTTTAAGCTTAACATTTAATATGCAAATTTAGCAGTTATCTGAATATTAAATATTAGTTGCAATACTTGCTGCAAATATTTACATGTGCCATGGATACATAGTAAATTAGTAATGTATCCAATTCTTAACACAAAATCGACGGTCTAATTGCGGTTTCTCCGTTTGTTTAAAAGGATCCACCTACGACCTTTCTTTTTATAGCAATTTGAGAGCTCATAAAATTTACACAGTCTTCAATGATGACCTATAAAACATCAAAGTCAGAAGAGGCAATCACATGATATGCCCCACAGTATCCTGTAACAAACCATCTGTTAGTAAATGTACAAGCATAGAGACGAGGGCAGCGGGAGTTTAGGGAATCATTCGGAGCACTTTGCCTTTTTAAACCTTTTTTAAACATATTGAATAAAATCTGGCGGACACCATCAGCAAAAAAGATAAAGGCTTATTGAAAATGGCAGGACAACCACAGACGCCAACCAAGAAGCGGTATTCCTTACGCACGCGTACGCCAGTAAAAGCAACGGAAGTGTCAACAACAACCCCAACACCACGCAAGCGCGCAAAAACAACAGGAAGTGAGAAGAAGTCAGTAAAAGGACATTCGACACCAAGCAAGACGCGTGGTAAAGGCAAAAATGGGATAAATAAAGGCGATGAACCAGCAGCAGAGATAGGAGACGCGTATGGAGGCATAGGAATTAATATAGCAAATTCTGACGAAGAGATGCAAGATATCGGAACAAATGGTAAAAGCCAACTGACATCAGATGAAGAGATACTCGAGTCATCGAATGGCAATCCAGCAAGACAACCGGTTACGCCGCGTAGAGGACCAGGACGACCACGGAAGAACGAACGCAAGAGTGCAGGAGACTTCAGTAGCACACCAACAACACCAGCAAAGAAAGCAGCTGAAGCCAGACGCATTCCTGTGCATTTGACTAAATATGACGCCTTTCGAGAATCGCAACTCGAAGAAGTATCGCGTATTATTCATAGTATTTCAGCTAGTAACGATTCACCCACAGCAGATCGTTACGAATTGATGAAGATGAGCGAGGCGCTAAAGATGTGCAGCTATGAATTGGGTGTTGTAGATCTTGCTACAGAGCCAATTAATGAGGTATACCGACTTCTATCATGGTCAGTACATGCTACTGGGCCTCTTGGTGTTGAAAATCCACCGCCGCCACTTTCCGATGCAGCTAAGAGCGTACTCCTTAGAGTGTTTGCGTCGATAGGAAATAGGATACGCGAGGAAACCAAGGATATGGCGGGGTACCAGCGGAGACATGCACTACGAAAGCTTATTCTGGCAGATTATTCGGAGATGCCGTGGACACCATCTACAGCACAAGCAATGACTGGAGCAGATGAGGAGCTCGGCTCACTGACTACTCCAAAATCATCCAAGGAGCAGACAGCGTACCGACGTAATCCGTTGAAGATTCCTGGACCTCTCGTAGACATCTGGAAGGAGCCTTACAAAAAGTCAGTAGCGGACGATGAGGCAGGCCATGAATCCCATGCTTCGGAGGCGTAACTGATTCTTGGCTTTATTTTTAGTGATATTTTTTTGCAGTGTATGGGGGGTGTGGCTAGTGGCTGTTTTTACTTGTTCTTGTGAAACTGTGGCAATGATCTTGTTTGCTTTGTCTATTAGAAAGAAAGGCGAAACAGCATGGCAAGTGAACAATGGCAGATAAAAACGTAATGCAAGTGAATTCCATCAGAGTGAAGGCTAAATGATGCAGACTTGGTTTTGAGGGGGGGGGTTGCGGCAGTCGGTAGCAACGGCAGCAATTGCCTCCCCTCTCCTCCTTTAGCTATAACAAATATCTGGCTTTCAAAGGCGTGGAGGTAACAGCATGTGGATCCGATCCACAACAAAGGCTGGAGGAGATGCGGACACCAATCAATACAATCGATGACACCTGATAGATTTGGGGAGTAATGGGTTCCTCAAAAAAGAGAAAAAAAAGAGTGGTTGTGGGTATTTAAAGTGGCGTTGCTGGCAACGACCAACGAGGAACCACACACGCCTTTTTTTCCGTCAACACTTTCTTTTATTTTATTTTATACAATTCCAACTTTGCATATATTTTTTAAGCTAAGCGACTATACTAAAAAAACACCTTTCAACCATTTTAGGAAGATAATAGTACTTTTGTCAATAAACATTGACTAGCAAACCTTGTACGCCTGAGAAGAACAAAACACTTTCAATCGCTTTATTATCAACAAAAACATGGCAAAGCCTACAAGAATGTCCGTATTTGGAGCAGCGCCACAGGAACACACTTCAACCCACGACGTTGCACAGGCCACAGAGCAATACCATACAGCACGCACACCGCCGGCTTTCAGTGCAAAACAACCGCTCAAGACGCCACCTACCAACCAAGGTTTTACTATCAATCAACCATCATCCACAGGCCGTCTTCGCGATAGACGTCAGCAACAACGCACCAGGACAGCACCACTTCAACGCAGTGATGCTGCGACCAGAGTGCATAACGGGAATGTGCGCGGAAACCAATTGCAATTCAACCCAATATCATTCCCTAACAACACCAGCTCATTAGTCCCACGGCAAAATATAACAGCAGGTACCGAACGCGACGGTGAATTTATATGGCGGGCGGAGCAGCAACATAGTAGAGTCCGTGGACGTGCTAGTTCAGAACTGCGCGTCCAAATACCTGGGCAACAGACAAGGACATCTATTTGCTCTCCCCAACACACTGGTTTAACTGTTCCTGACCCTTGCATGCCAATTGAAGAATGCGGAGAACGCATCGAGCGACTGCTACAGAGAGTGCAACAAATGCATCGCGAGTACGAAACAAGACAGGCACTGGCTCCTCCACAGACACCAACGCGTCTTGACGAGCAACGCATGAAGTTGACTAACGCGCGTACTAACGACATACGTGGACACACTGATAATAGCACTGCGAGTAGTGTGGCAACGGAAGCTCTAAACGATAGTGGTGCACCTGATGCAACCGTGAGGCTGAGAAGTGAAGGAATTCTTAGCCCTCGACGTCGCGCAGAAACCAGGGATGTGGAGGCTAAGGTAATTCAGGAGGGACTATTTGGCACAGAACTTGTTGCTAAGACACCCATTGAGCGTACACGCGAGAAGCTTGCACTCCTTCGCGCGCGCAGGGCAGCTCGATTGAGAGAGGAAGTCGATAGTCCTATCAGCGAATCAGTGATGGAGACAAGCCAAGTTAGGGCAAAGGATCTGGTGCGGACTCGGTCAGAGATTTCAGGTACCACAGCCTACCCTAGCGATGAAGATGATGGTACTGATGGAGCTGGATTCTACGAGATGCGTGATAACCTGGCGTTGTTTCGAGAGATCGATATGCCAGCCCGAGACATACACTGGGACAAGCGTGTTTTTTATCACCATGTCTCTCGCACTAACGAGCGATTCCGTCATGCTACTGAGGATGTCACAATAGCAGATTGTCGCGATAGCTGTCTTTCTGAGTTGACTGGTCGACGTCCGACCTCACAGGAGAGCAATAGCACTGGGGCCCGCGATGTATTGCGTCGACGTAGTAGGGGAACTTTTAATGTCAGACAACAGGAGGCTGGGGAAGTAGAAGCACTCTGTGCATGGATGGAAGAAGATGACTGCGAGAATGATGAAGCAGATCATTCGTTTGATTGGTCTCGTAATGGCTTTGGTTATATGGAATTCCGTCGTAGGTCGCGCTCATCCGTGGCATCCACCGCATCTCTACTTTCTCCAGCTCCCGAACCGCATCCAGCCACGCCACCAGCTAGCGGCTCGCTGGAACGGATGGTGTCGCCGAGCCATGCATCGTCAGGCCACACGTGGTCGATTACTTCATCTACGGCGCGTGCTGCCACAGCAAACTTCAACGAGGCAGTTTCTGCGGCGGCTGCGGCTGGATCGCCACTACCTGACGAGGAATGTTTTGATTTTGCGCAGCCTGGAGTCTTTGGTATGGGCACACGCACTCATGTTCAGCGGGGCCTCCACCAACACCCGCACTCAGGCTTTGGTGAGACACTCGAGGGAATTGCAGAGAGCGATGAACCCGACGATGACTGGCTATTGTTGGACAAGGAAGATGGTGTAGATCCTGCCAGTACTATTGATGTTGAAGAGGCTGCCCAAGCACAGCTTCGTGTACTCAAGTCTGAAAACTACGAACTCACCTGCAACGTTTCTCAATCCCGTGCTGCTATTCAAGCCCTCGTACGCATAGCTCTTCGAACCCAATAGCTAATCTATTTATTTTACACTCTCTCTTCGAACTCCGCATGTGTTTAAGAATTCTTTAAAGTAGCTTGATTGATCTGCACGCTTGTCATTCAGGCACTGCATTTTTGGCCAACATATTGCAGTGCTGTTGTGGCACTGCTGACTGAACAGATCACAAAAAGTCCACAAGCTTATGAAGAAGCATTCGCAAAGAAACGAATATCTGCAAAGAAACAGCTGGAAGGGGGATGTCTGTATGAATGCTTAACATGATTGTCCTCTTGTTTTTACACAACCTGTAATTGTTCCTGGGCCATACAAGAAAAGTCCTCTTTTTTCTATCCCGCTTTTTTTACACAGAGAAAAAAGACCTTTACTCTTTTTTATAGTTGAGTTTCACCTGTTAGTCTGCTAAACCTTTTGTCGTTCTGTATACATAACTGCTAAAGCCCTACATACTATTATTTGTTTCTCTTGCTGCTCAATACCACATCCTCCCCCATTACCACATCAACTCCCTGTGGATCAGCATAACACATTAGAAAGCGTGCTGGGATTATTTTTGTCTTCTGTTATACCTGATATCAAACACCTTTTTCGTTTATTTTGGTTTTTTCTCATCGCTTCTCTTTTCCCCCCCACCCTTTCCTTCTTATCTATCGCTTTATGCCTAGCTACATATTTCCTATGCCTATGGACTCACAGCCGCTGCCGAACGCCGGCATGCACATTACTATAGTATCAACTGATGACTCTCCAGTCTCTGGCCCAGACAAGATAGTAACAGGTACGTGTAAGCCCACATAACATCACTGCTCCCTCCCCTTGAAACAACAGTTCAGGCTGTCAGAACACCAGTGCCACATCCGCACAAGAACAATGGGGCTAGTCATTCTTATAATAAAAAAAGCCTCTTGCCAATGACGCTTGCCAATAAGCCAATGTTTATCAATTTCATCTGTCATTCTACTCTCTTATTACGTGTTCTATGGACAGCATATGTGCTAATGTGTATGTCATTATCCTTTTTACCAGTATAGGCCACGTATCAGTTCCTGAAGAATCCTTAATCGGAGTTAATCGCATCGAGATACAATACCGAGGTATCGAAATAGTCGGTGGTACACTAGACGATTACGAAGACCACAGTCTTGATGCTTTAATTCTAAAGGAAGGAGCACGTGCACTAAATAAGCAGTACTTTGACGAGCGTCTAATTCTATGGGAACGAGAGAAAGACACAGTTACCAAAGCACATCAGCTACAATTCTCTATTGCCTATCCTAATGCCAATTACCCAGGAGAAGTCAAGAGTTTGTGTAGGTCTGCACCCTCGCAGTCTTTTGAGATTGCATACCATGTTGTAGTGTGGTTGGTTGGTGGAGATAATAGGCCAGTGGCGCGGGTAGTACAAAGCGTACCATTTGTTCCTGTTTTCAACCACAAGACAAGTGTCGTGCCACCGGCGCCTGTTTCGCAAATAGGGTACGATGACCGCGGGAAGGAATCCTTGCTTACTCGTGTTACGCTGTCGCAAGCTGAATATGTTCCTGGTGATCAGGTAGTGGCTGGTATATACATAGAGTGTCTACGTACTAATCGCTCTATCCGTAAGGCTGAATGTACGTTACGTCAGCGTATTGAGTGTCGTATGCGTCGTACTTTTAATCCTATAGAAACTGCCGAGATTGTATCCAACTCTCGTCCACAATCATCTCAGCCTTCTACTGCCTCTGATGATTCTGATGTACTATGGAGTCGTACTATAGATGTTGGTTCACCACAACCACTTACTCTTACTACCTCTGGTGTGGGGTTGGCTGCTGCTGCTGCTGCTTCTGCTTCTTCTTCCACTACTCAACTTCATTCGTCTACTGTCGCAAGTCGTTCATCGCAGATTAGCGATAGTGGCGAGATCGCACATAAAAGAGATTCGAATATCTCGCGTACTATGTCTTCTAGGAGTCCTGGACTAATGACTGGGTTTCGTTCATGTAGTGCAAATATGCATACCAGCCTTCCATCTACTGCATCAATGGTATCAGGTCACTTTCTGTTATTCTCTTACGAGCTTCAGGTTGATGTGACTGTGGGTAGTCTTACTCGTGGAGGACAGAGGATTTCCACACACACGCTTCTTGGAAGTAGCGTAGTAGAGCCCTCAACTCCTACCAATGCTCGTTTCTCAGCACCACATCGTGCACTGGCAGAAGCACACGCAAATAGTCGCTGTGTCTCTGCAACCGCATCTTATTTTCCTCAGAACGCCCTACACACTCCCTCCAGTCTTATTGACACCTGCGAAAAATCCGATTTGAGAAAGAGTCGCTTCTCTACGGGTGCTTGTCAACCATCCATTCGCACGGATGCTGCTATTGCTGATGACGCTGCACGACGCTTTAGTGCACTTCGGTCTGCTCCAATTCGTAGCGAATCTAGCATAGTAAGCGCTGCTGAGGATGCGAATGATAATACTGTTGAGCTTCCAAATGCTGTTGACCAACTGCGGTATCGGTGTGAGGCATCACTGGGGCTGGTGCCAAAGATATTTGATCCATCAAAGAGTGCTGCTCTTGAGAAGCCGCAAGAGATTATCGATGTTTCGGCCTCTGGTCTTGCTGCCATATCTCCTACCCCTACTGATCCCTCCACCTCTGAAGAGGCTACAGGTCCAAGTGTTGCTGGAAAGATGTTTATTGGCACTGCTCAGAAAACAAACTCGGAAGATGTCCATCAAAATATGCCAGCAACTACCAGTAATCATGAGGAAGCAGCTACTGAGCCCCGGGATGTCAAATCAGCAGACAAGCATGACTCGACGACTTCACCCGCTGGTGAGGATGATTTGGCTCGAGCAGTATATGCAGCAGCAGAGAAAGTAATGAACGACGAGGAGTGGGACCGACCCAACAGCTGCTATTTGCCAGCAAAGGCTAGCAAACGCAAGTGCAAAGTTGTTAACCGTTCTCAGCAGCGAGCCCCCAGCCCCAAAAGCAACGGGCAGCCAACGCCGAATGCTGATTCGGGTAACAACAGCTCGAGGAGCAGTAGCGAAAGCAGTCATTACAGCGACATGGACAGGGAAGATCTTGAGAGAGCAATCAACCGACTAGCGCCCACAAAGCGCACTCCTGAATCACGATCAGGTGCTGCAGGACTCACAGACATAATACAGGGCATTGACTTCTTCGATTCTTCCAACGATGGACCCGAGCTAATTGGCATGCTCAGCGCGCCGCCTGGAAAGTTGTTTTTTGACGAATCGCAGGCCAACGATGCACAACCCGAATCTAACGGAAGAGTGGTAAGCAGCGTTTTAGACGATGGGCCGGTTTCAGTGCAACCAGGATGGACCATGTTTACTCCTCCCGCTCCGCAGCCGCAGCAGATAAGCAGCGTCTTGCGACGGTCAATTTCTATGCCCGATAATACTACTTTGGCCAACACAGGTAGTGCAGAGCTGACACAGCAAGTAGGTACGACGGATGTGTCAGAACCCACAGTTGCTCGCTCAGCAGTTGATGCGGGAGAGTATAGGAGCGTTCTTGTCCGAAAGAGTCGTTTGGGAAGGTTGGACCCTAGTCGACTCTCTGCTATGTCTCCTAGTTCGGTTATCTCCGCAATATCTTCTAACTCTCGTTTGGGTCCTACGTCGAGATCTGGAATGCTCAAGAACATTGGACAACGGTTTACATCGTGGTTTTCTAAGAAATGATTACTTTTTACCTCTTTTTCTCTCTCTATGTGTTCTTGTTTTGCCTTGTTACTGGGCGTTAGCAGCGAGGTGTGTGTGTAGTTGCCGAGCTTCTTTTTTTATATTCTTCTAGTCCGCCTTCAAATAATCACTTTTATTTCCCGTCCCAAAAAAAAAGATCTGCGGCATGGTAATGTTTGTCATGCACATGCAAAACAAATACATTATTGTCAGAATATCAATAAGTATAATAAAATTCTAGTGACGGCTATGCCATCTCATCTATCTGACGCAAAAAGATAGACAAACGTTGGGCAGCGTATCCAACGTAATCAAAGTCAATCTCACTTGAACAAGCTTGAAGTAGGCCCCAGATTCCCCAATGGAAGTGTGAGGTAGGGATGAACGGTGCAACCTCGCGCTCGAGAGCGCGGACATCAGCATGCAGACGATCTTCACTAAGATTTACAGCACGCAGTTGAACGGAAAGATCCAAATCCGACTCAACAACATCAGCCTTCATATTTGCATCCAGAAAAGATTTAGCCTTTATGTATGTGCGCAAAAAGCCCTCACGCTCAGAGAATGTAGGATACACATTCTCATTAAGCAAATGTGGATGATCTGGATGATAGTAATCAGCCATCCATTCGCAGAAATGGTTTGCAATGTCAAAGCCACGATAATTATATCCAGCATATTCGAAATCCACAACAACTAATTCACCAGTATCCTTGAGACGTAGGATATTTCCATACTGCAAATCGTCATGAGCAAAAACTACTGGTGATTCACTCGCTTCTACTAGCGTTCTTAGTTTGACAGCTGCCTGTTCTATGCGTGTCCAATTATCGAGAATATCCGTACACTTTGTGTTGGTATGGCAGATCTTGCATATGCGTTGCCATTTCTCGCGCACTAGACGCATCCAAGAATCTATATTTCGCCACAGTTCTGGGATATTTTTAGTTGATTCTGAGGTGTGATGGCTAAAGACTGCGCTTCTACTGCGCGGCAGAGCGCTATTGTGATTCCTGGAGAACATATGGCTTTCGGTCGCCACAATATTAAAGGGTCGGTAGTAGCTGACTAAACTGTGCAACTCGCTCATGCGTCGAGCAATATGTTTACTAGTAGAAGAGTCTCGGATATCTTCTTTTCCGAGAGTGGTGCTTTCGAGGAATTCTTCCAGACGACCGTTTCCAAATATCCCATAGAGTTGAGGTCCAAATCCAAGAGATGTCAGTTGACTCAGCCAGTAGAGTTCTTTCTCACGGGAGAGAAACTCGTCCACTCCCGTTCCGTACACCCTCAGTAGGTATTTCGTGGGAAGCTGTATTAGTGCTTCTCTGTTGTGGCTTTGTCGGTGTTCACTTCGGAAGGGCGATGCTGGCACAAGCGCTGCAGACGCTGTTGGTGGCGGAGTTATAGTGACCATAAATACGCAATTGGTCATTGCACCACTGATGCGACTAATATTGACCTGCGAGCTACTGATAGACGGCATAGGCGCAAAGACATCATCAAATAGTTTGGCCACCCGTCGTTTCAGTTCGTCCTCATCTGGAGCATCTGCAATGTCCATAACCACATCCATCTTGCGAAGCATTCCATCTGGAGTCTCTTCCTCTTCATCGCTCCAATCATTGTTATCTCCACTCTCACCTTCAATTACCACAGGGTCAGGCAACTGTAACGCAGACATAACGCCTTTAATACGTGTGACATGTTGATTACCAAGTGGTGTTCTACCAGCACCACGACGTCTTGATGCTCTGATCCTTCGAAGAACTCTCTTGAGATTGTGCTGCTGTTGTACTTCTAACTCACTTTGTTTAAGACTGAGCCCTGTCATCTGTGCGACTAATCGCGGCGATGGCTGCAGTGGTACAAATAATGGTGATGGTCCATTCGGTGGCGACATTCTAAATAAAGTAAATGTGCGTTTGGAGACCTATACTAAACTGAAATAAAGATTCCACAAGTAAAAGAAGAAAAGGTCTATGCTGATAAATGCAAGGATGAAAAAGGGTTTCTGTCAATGCACACAATGTGTGGGTAAAAACTTTTTTTTTTTGGACAGCCACGAAAATCACGCGCCAACAAGTGGTTGTAATATGATCACAAGTTTTAGAAGGTGCACCACTGCGGCTTCTTTTAAAATTTTAACGTACCAGGAGAGCGATATTTTTACGCTTGTTGCAAAACGCACACAATGTGATGGGCGTTGTTTAAATAAAGAAAACAAATAAACAAAGTGCAAATGTGAGCCTCTAGTGATTTCCTTAAAAATAATGTGTTATTGAACTAAGGTTCCTCTCCAGTGTTTGGGCGAGGAACCTGGAATATAAATGTAAAGTTGCAAAGGTGCTAGTCACTGCTATTATGCTCGTCTTGTCCGACTCCCACGCCTGAAGGCCACAACAAAATGGCTCCCTCATTTACG
>JANBQQ010000158.1:0-32963 GCA_027577275.1 Coemansia sp. RSA 988 | reverse complement strand
GGTGCGGTTTTTGAATCGCAAAAATAAAAACGGTCTGTTGCTTTTATTATAAAAAGGGGATAAAGGGCCCTTTTTTTGGGGTCTAGGGAAAAGAGATGCTCGCTTAGCTCAGCTGGTTAGAGCGACGTGCTAATAACGCGTAGGTCACAGGTTCGATCCCTGTAGTGAGCAATTTTTTGCCATCTGATTTTGAAAGTAAAATTTTTGACATTCTGTGCTATCGACTTGCAAGACATGGCCGATCTCCGCGCCCAAGCTTTGCTTTTCAGTTAGAGCCTTTTGTATTTTTTTTTTTTTTTTTTTTTTTTTTTTTTTTTTTTTTTTTAAAGCTTCCTATTTTTTTGATTCTTGCATGAATTTTTGGTTTTTATGACGGCGTTCAATCAGGAGCAAGGCTTAGCTAGTAGTAGGGCTGTTGTCAAGATCTGTGGAGTGCGAACTGTGAACGCTGCAGTGGTAGCAGCAGAGGCGGGCGCGGACATTATCGGAATGATCTTTGCGCCTTCACCTCGACTCATCGATGTTCCAACTGCCCAAAATATTGCAGAAACTGTTCGCAAAGGTCGCGTTCCAGATGCTGGCGGGTCAGACGAATACGTTGCAACGTCCCAGGATGTATTTGCATGCATCAGTAGTGAGGCAGCGCCCAAGGAGTTTTTCAATTCCTGTTGCAAGAAGATACTAGAACGCGGACGGCCACTTCTGGCCGGGGTGTTTCAGAACCAATCTCTTGAGCACATCATTGAAGTTGTACAAAGTGTACCGCTTGATCTAGTTCAGCTCCATGGAGGGGAGCCAACATCGATGGCACGAGAAATTCCAGTCCCTGTGATAAAAGTATTTCATATTGACGACTCGTTTTCGCTGGGAGATGAGGCAAGCAGTGGAGACCTGCTGCGGACATTTAGACACTCGCTGATTCTGCTTGACACAAAGGTGGCAGGGACCGCGCAGCAGGGCGGTCGAGGCGTGAGCTTTGACTGGACAATTGCTAGGCGGCTGGCAGACATGGGTGTACCCTTTTTAATGGCTGGCGGACTGACTCCGGAAAACGTGGCGGAGGCATTGGCAGCGGGTCGGCCCTGGGGTGTTGATGTATCTAGCGGCGTTGAAACAGAAAAAGTAAAAGATCAAGAAAAAATTCGTGCTTTTGTTAATGGGGCAAAGAATGTTATATTAAATTGCTAATGTTTGTACTTTGTTCTTTGGTACATCTAGCATTTCAGTTGAATGTGATTAATTGTAATAAAAATGAGGCTATCCAACCTTTTGTTTCATTGGGATTGTTTTTCTAAAGAGGTATTGCAGTTAGGCTGGAAGAGCAACTTGTTTCGACACCGCTAGCAGCTAGTCCTGTCTTGATAAAATTGCTACCGATCCAGTATTTGTATGCGCAATATCTCCATATGCACACTACAGCTGAGGCGCACCATGCGGTGAAAAGGGATGCTAGTATTGCGGCATATCCTGGAACACGAGTAATCTGGGTGTAAACTGAAAGGTTTGTCTCGCGAATAATCAATAACGCAAAGGTAGTTGTCAACGAAAGCCAGAAGAGTGTCGTGCAAAGCATTACGAGGCATAGAGCATATTTAAACTTTCTCAAATTCAATATTTGCCGTCCTTCAGCATTGCTCGCTTCTAAAGATGAGTTAAGCGTCGTTAGCTCTGGTAGAACGTTGTCTGCAGATAAGTCAATGGAATGACAAGGCGAGCTTGTTATCATGGGTTGTGTATGTATATCGTTGTGTAAGGATTTTTTATCCGTGCCAAGTTCAGATACATGATCGAATGGATATAGATCTAAGACGTCCATGCGCATTATTAAGAGTATGTAGAAGTTTTTTCTTCAGATAAATAAAAGATATTAGATGGGTGTTTGGGGGGGGGAGGCAAAGAAAAAAGCGAGGCACTTTAACGATTAGTGTTCAAGCTGCAAGCATCGGGGGTGTTTTTAAAGAAGTCTAACATGGAAACTTAGCGTTATGTACTCTGTTGTCAGAAAAAAGGCATCTACACGCTTTGACAATTAAGCCAAAGCTTTCTTTGACTCTTGCTTGGAGATGAATGAATAACAAAGAATAATTGCCACATTCCATTTATCTTTAATTACAGACAATTAAAAAGATAATCGAAGCGCCTGCTTGCTTTTCAAGTCTGTGGCAGCTGCAAGCTACAAAGAGACAGCAATGATTACATTGGTGCCATTTATTATCTCATAATTGAATACTTTATTGATCAACTAGATCTAATGCGACAATGGAAATGAAGAGGTAATACCACAGACTAATTCGCTTACATTCATCGTCGCTGCAAAGGCCATTCTTGAAAAAGGCAATAATCCAATAAAAGTTAAATATGGCATGATTCGACTGTATGCTTCTATTTGTTTTGCTGAGACAGATTGTCTATTGGCAATATCATTGTCTGCAATTATCACAAAGGTCTTCTCAACAGCAGAAGAGGGGCGATAGCTGTCACGCAATACAATCGACTTTGAGTAGAGCAAAGTATAATAACTTCCTCAATTTTACTTTTGGCAGCGCTGGTTTATTGTCTACAGTTAAACAACGGCAAGCCGTTGTTTGATTCTGTATTTTGCAAAATTATTAGCGTTGGCAGTTGATTATTATGGCGGAATTTGGTATTGTAGGTGGGATGTTGATGGCGCGTGAGCGGAGGTGCCGTTGGCGGTGTGGATTGAGCTGTTGTTGGTTGTGGAGTAGGAATCAGCCAATAGAAATTACTCCTATTCTGCGACATAACATAGGTAACAATCGCAGTCAGCAGCACTGACAGTGAAAACTAAGGAGCATCATAGTCTGCGGGAGTGAATTTTATTTGTTTTAAATTACAGGTAATACTCTTTAAAAAGACCACATGCTTCTCTCGTCTCAAGACACAGCCAGCAATAGACAGCCTATTTATCCACAAGTCAAAACAACCGGCACACTCAATCTGAATATCGTGTAATGAGCATACTCACTACATGTTCCTCTCTAAATAGATGTGGAATGATATTATAATCTCTATGAAACTTCTACAAAATTTGAATAATACAAGAGCAACGCACATCCATATTGCCAGATGTTGGCATGCTAGAATATGGATTCCATTCCAATAGCAAGTATCAGAACGACAGTCCGCACAAAAAAAAGCATGTTTATACGCATGCAAACGCTGATGGATGTTGACATGACAGCATACAGAATAACCAAACAAATGTTTGGTTGCATTGCTGTTTTAAAGAAGGCTAGTGACACATCAAAAAAGTAACCTGATGTAATTTTTTTGCAACGAGTGGTCTTGGATTTTGCGTCTTAAGAGACAAGAACTGTACATAGTTTGCGTTGGATGGCAAGACGAATGACAAGAAGAATGACTCGAGATATTAGTAGTTTTTAAATAAACACATAGAGCTGATAATTGTATCAATGCCATAGCAATAATATGCAATACAACTCATACCATTTCTTCATATTTTCTGCATTTTTGTAAAGAAGATGTATTTAGGCGAGTAGTTATTAAAGATCATGTTTGTTTGGCTATTCTGTTTATCGATTAACTCTTTGCCCATGCGCATACGACACCATCCACAATGTAAATTGACTGCCCAAATTGCGTAGGCCCGCTATGGTTACCCGATCACTGGGTGCCAGATTAAGCGCTTACTCTCTCGCTGGGAAGGTGGTTAAACTCTCGTCCATCCCAGCGTAAATGTTTGAAAGTTTTTCCTTTCACTTAGTTATTGAATATGATTCTTTAGAAAGTAACCCAGTACTCTATAGCACATTTATTAGCAAATAACTCAAACAAAACACTATTAAACTTTTATTGTTGTCTAGTCAACTGCACCCGACATTTCAAGTCACTCCAAAGTAATATTTTCTAAATGCTAGTACTTTTGAAAAAAAAAAAAGTTAATGTGTGAATGTCTGCGGACATGGGTGGGATTTGATTGGATGCATCAACGACAATTAAGGCCTCCCGATATGGACAATTCTTAGAGGCTACCGTATGTTTTGCGCCTCCATTCGACATTCATTGTAGAATGGGTACTACAGACATAAAGGCAGTGACAATGTGGGAATTCTTTGAGAAGCAATGCGCAAGGCATCGCTTGCCTTACTAATTTCTTGATTTGTAAGAAAAGGAGGGGTTTATGAATTGATAAACACCAAGACATGTCAACTTTGCTGTATTTTCAGTCTGTCACCCCTCATATTTGGCTGAGCTGTTAAATATTTTTTTTTGCAACAGAGGGCTGCCGCCGAAAAGAGTCCAGCAAAAAAAAGGCGGGAGCACCAAGCGCCTACCAACTGCTTCAGCATCGTATGTAGCAGTGGCCTGACAGGGGCATGCATTGCTGGTACCAGCGTTTGGCTGCATGCATTCGCACATTCAGAAGAAAATCTCATCAATGGTTTGATGGACAGGGCAGACGCATATAGCAATGTGGTGCTTCTTTTCTTCCATCTTCCATCTTGAAAAAGAACACTCACCTTTTTTTCTACTGTGCGTATAACAGGCACTTTTTTATAGAGAACTCTGTCTTCTTGAATCCACATCCACCTTTTGGTCTTGGTGTAGTTCTTCAGGCCTGTATGCCACCACTGGCTTGCTGTGTTTTGCAAGCATAATCCTTCCATGGGTCTGCTTAGACCTGGTTCTCCACCGCAGATAGGCAGCGATGGAAGGAGCGAGGCTGCACCACAAGTGGTATTTAGCGCAGAGCTCACATCTCCAGTCAAACTGGAGGCTATACGACGAGTGCAGCGCAAGCGCCTAGTGTGGGTTGCATCTGAGCTGGTGCTTCTGGCAGTTCTGTTGGCGTTGCTGATATTCTACAGTTTACGCCTCAGTAAGAAGGATGGCAATAGATATGCAAAATGGTCATCGAGCTGGGCAATGATTCTGCTGTCAGTACTATCTGTCATCGTTGCACAAGCCTTGTTTGCGACTTTCTACTACTATCGCATGCGTCTGGCATGGATTAAAGATCCTGAGACTACCGATGATGCCGTTCTAAATCCACAGGCACATGACGCAGGCGGCTTCGGATGGAGAGCGCTCTGCTTCCGCCGTCAAAACCAATCTCAGCAACAACACCAACCGCCGCCGTGGTTACAGACACACGGTAGAAACTCGCGAGCATGGCGAGAAATGCGAGCCCGGCAGCCCGAGTATGGTCTTAGCGGGCCTGTCGCTGCTGGCGCCAATGCTAGAGCATTGTACCCATCCCAATTCTCACCTCGTCGCAGTCGCACACGTCATCCACCACCACGAACAAGTCGACGTCAGCGGAGCACCCGCGGTGTCCACTCCTCATCCTCGTAAATGCCACCAACCACACACTACATGTGTCCCTACCAATGAATTGTACTTTTTTAATTTCCGTCGCGAGCCTCAAAGTGCCATTGCTTTGATCCTGCCACCCCCACGCACAGATGAAGGGGAGTGGGTGGGAAATCGAGTTGGGCTGCACTCTCTGCTTTCTATCCCACCTCTCTTATACTATTTTTATCTTTTATCATTGCTGATAAGAGTCAGTGCATATCCACCAGATTACATTGCTCGCTTGCCTTAGCAAGTAAACTACAGCAGATAGGCTTCCATCACCTCCCGACCATGGCTAGTCGAGACACTCGCGGCGGCAATAACAACAACAGCCCTGCTGAAGGGGAGGGTCGCTTACATACGCTGTCTCCATCTCCATCCTCATCGCGGAAGCCGTCATCGTCATCACACTTATCCACAGGGCTGGCATCGCGACTCCGCAGCAGACTATATAGCCGAAAAGACGAGGCAATAGAAGGCAGCAGCAAGGGCTCGCAGCAGGCACGGTATGCCGAGCCATTGATGGATGAAAGCGAGGTTGCACAGACGTGGACAGCTGCCGAGCTGCTGGAGGTACGCGCACGAGAGCGCACATTCGATGGAGCATATTGGCGCACGGCGGTGGGGCTATTTGGGGCATCGCTGGTCGTTCTGCGCGTCTTTGGGCTGGCGTTTTTTCCAGTGGGGCTGGTGTTTTTGGCGCTGGGCCTTGGTTTCCTGGGAATTGGGCTTGTTCGCCGCCGGAAGCTGATAAGTTGCGACCTGCATGCACAAAGTCCGACCTTTACTACCAGTGGCACTACCGTGGTTTTGTCAGGTGTGATGTGTATTAGCGCATATATCGCGCTGCTTGTTTTGCTCCTGCGAATTTAACATCCAGGACTGGCTGACATCACTGACTGCAAGGCACGCATCAGTTGTTTGGTGGTGGACTGGAGGGGAAAGGCTGCTGAAGCTTCTGAAAGGAAGAACTTGGCATGCAAGCAGGGTGGTGGCTGACGCCAAAAGAAGTGGGGACGCATATGAAGGGGTGTCTCTCCCTTTCTTTTCTCCAATATCACCTCGCTATTATTATTTTTGCAAGCTCCTGCTTTCCCTCCACTCTTGCTAATTTGCAAATTGCTGTCGTATCCTTGTCCATAAAAAAACAGCGTGCCTTTGGGCTACACACTTGCTGAGCTTGCACACGCCCATACCACACAACAGTAACATGTATCCTCCGTCGCAGCCGGGGTACCCACCCGAGATGGTCGAGCAGGTTCGCCAGCAACGCATCAGGGCTGTCAAGCGCCGGGGAATAATATACGGCGGGCTGGAGGTTGCGTTTACGGCAGTATTTGCAGCGCTACTGGTCATCTACGTCAGACGCGCTCGCGATGACTACAACTCGAGGAGTGATGACCACTGGTTCAGGTGGTACATTGGGCTGCTTATAGGCCTGCTCATTCTGAACGCGCTGTTTGCTGCATATACCATCTGGCAGACGCTTCGAGCGCTATCCTGGCTTCGAAACCCCAATACGCCGCCACAGCTTATAATGGCTGGTTACCAGCCCGATTCAGAGTTTGGCGGCAGCCACGTCGTTTACGTGCAGCAGCAGCCAATGCAGCCCCAAGGGTATGGTCAGTATCATCAGCCGCCGCCGCCCATGTACCAGCCGGGCGGTGGAAGCCAATACCCACCGCCGCAAAACTCACCGTATGCACAAGGCCCCGGTAAGCAGTAGTGACCAAGTCAGCGTCAACTCACTATTTATAGCCTCGGCGGTGTCCAACGTGGCAAGCAGATGCACTTAAAATAGCTTCTTTTTTCCTCTTTTGTTGTGGGAACCACAATGTTCTATGGGTCACAATCCATAATTCTAAAATAATACCGACCTTTTTACGCACAGCGCAGACAAGTAGTGTTTGTGAGGATTAACCAACGCAATCGGAAAAGCATATGTTGGTATATTTCCAAGTTAATGTGCAGCTGCGCTCTGACGCAAGTTGTTTTGTTAGGGCCGGCTGTCCGCTTGTGGGTGCTAGCCAGACGGCCGCGCAAACATCCGAGAGCGGGGGGGGTACAAGAACAAAGACAATTGTTTTTGCTTTACCTGCAAAGGAGAAGGCAAAGTTGCACCCTGAGTATGCCGACGCAATTGCCTTTCAACGACCAAGTCTCGGACATTTGCCACCACCCCAATCCATTGCTCGTGTTTTCAAAATATATTGCGAAAGGTAAAGTCACAACTGCTGGTGCAATAATACAGCGCGCGCGGAAACAAGGTAGCACGGACAAGCAGCGTCAAAGATGAGATGTGAGTGGGGTGGGGGTGTTGGCAGAATTGTACCAAAATCCGGGCCTGCTACCCGCCCCTTTCCGTAAATTGTGGCGATCGACATTTCTCTCGCGTGATTGCATAGTTTGAAATTTTCGTATTCCCAATCTTGCAGGAAAAACCTGATATGTCGTTGCATGCGCTTGGAGCCGTATGAGAACACCACGGCCTATCTTTCTTCCTAGTGGACCCTTTAAAAAGACAAGACGTTCAACCCATTTTCCCTCTCTTGTTTTTTAGTTTCACTCTTTGATTCTTTAAAAAAAATTGCCGAGACTGGTAGTACATACAACCCTCAAACCTTTTTGGCTTTATAATTTTTTTTTTTCGAAGCCAAGACACTCGTACGGTATAATATTCTTTTGAGCTAACATTATTTGTCAAAAGTATTTTTTCCTTTCTTTTCTCCTTTGCTTCTTTTCTATACTTTATTCTAGCAAATATTCTCATCGCCTCCTTTTTAACCAGAATAGCTTTAAAATATTGCCCTTTTTCTGAAGAGTTGTTCTTTTTCCTCTCTGTTTTCTAACTTTCTCCTGCATATATATGCTTTTCAACTTTATATAGTGCACAATATTTTAGTCTTCTATATCTTTGAAATATTTCAAATATTTGGCTCGCATATTCTTAAACGTCTAAATCCTTGGCAAGCGCTTCTAAATATAACAAGCCAACGCTGGTCATATACACTATGTCATACACAGACACAGGTAGAGTATCCAAAGAACTATATCCCCTTCTCCCAGAAAAGAAAAAACCCATTTCTCCCTTCTTTCCTACCGCCACTTGGAGTGTGGCAGTGGGAAAAAAAAGTGTAACTAGCATTGTCATATACACGCCCTGATGCACATACAAAATATATGCATGGCGCTGGCCCTAACAAAGGTGTAAGAGCAGAAGAGGTATTTGGCTATTACAACCACACAATAGCCAGCCATGGGAGGGGGGCGATGCCTCATGTGCTGTCTTCTCCCGCTTTTCTTGCAATGTGTTGTTGCTATTGACCGTCTCAATGTCATATTGCTTTATCCTGCACGCATGCATGCAGGATGTTGGATACATGCATTTACTTTTGCAGCACTAGCATATTTGTTGTTTTGCATGCTTCCAGCTTTGAGAGGGAGAGCATTTACATGATTGAAACTGGATCTTCAAGTGCAGCTAGCAGAAAATAGTACGCTGAGTTGCTGCTGCCTATACTTCTGCCTGGTTCGCTGCTTTTCTACTCACTCATTTCTTCTCCCTCCCCTCCCCTCCCCTCATCTCCAGCAACAACCTGTCCACACTATTTCTGCTACTACATCACCAGGCCTTGTGGCGGCATGTTGATTTTTCACTGCATTACTAGAGAGGATTCTAATATGCTTCTGCACTACAAAGGCGCCTGCCAAAGCGAGCTGCTACTTTTTAATGTTCAAACTTTTGGCAACCCCCCATCAAAATATGTCGAGTTTTTTGTGTTGGGGCGCTGCTTCAGAACAGACTTTCAATGGCGGTCGTAATTCCTATGCTTGCAAAGGGCTGGCGCTGCATCAGAAAACAACCCTCCTCCAGTCACAAGTTTTATTGTGTCAAACACTCCCCCAATTGTACTTCACCCCTTATTTGCTAACACTATCCCCTGCCTTTGAAGGGGCTATATTTGGTATGCATCATATGTGCATAATGTCAATTTGAACCCCTCATCAAATTACCTGCCCCCCCCCACCCCCACTACCGCGATGGTTATATTGCATCTGTATTTGTAAGCTTGGAAAATAAATAGAAACACTCATTCTAGCCACTTGGCTGCCGCTGCAAGTCTCCCTCTCCCCAATTGAATTGCCAACCATCCAACCGTCCGCTCTGCTAAATTTTGGGAAAATGTTTGGGGTGGCTTGATGCCTACTCACGCCAAATACATGCAAGCAAAGTTGATCTTGGACATGTCACGCATTAATACAGCCTTTGTGGCACATCTCCAATACTTGTGACCCATCCACAGCCTTTGTCTTGTTACTTCTTTAAAATTTTGTTATCCTACAGCTTCCCACATTATCCTTGTTCTCTCCACCAGTAGCTGTCTCCATTGCTGTCATTAAACGGAACTAACAACTAACGTTTCATCAATGTGCACGCCTCTGAATGGCACCTCTGACAAACCATTCACATTTGTAGAGCTGCAAAAGGCAAAGGATGTGCTCGATGCATGCGACTTTATTTCACCAAGCACGAAGAGTTGCTACTCGTCGCGGATTGCAATGTGGATCCACTATAGTAACATGTACTGTCGCAGCGACGATCATGTTACCGAGAGACGCCTTGCTGACTATGTCGAATGGATGGTAAGCTCCGGCGCTGCCGAGCGCATACGTCAGGGCGTGACGCACTTACAGCAGGTCCTTCGTAATCAGTTGCAGGGCGTCCTGTGCTACTGGCGCATTCAGAATGGCGGGCGCAGCAATATCAGCGATCCCCGACTGGGACCAATATTTATTGAAAAGTGGCAGCAGATCGCCATGCGTTTCCCGCGCCCACGCCAAGCCCGACGCACTGAACCCATCTATGGCACGCAAAAGGGCCCCGGCGCGTCCCCAAATGAAGATATCAAGCAGCATGCGCCAGGCCCGGCTACACACGTTAACCAACTCGGCGGCGCCCCATACAACAACCAAGGAAACAGAATGCGGACACCACACATGCTTCCACGAGACCATACCGGCCATCCCGCAGGTCCGCCACCCAGTATCGCTCCTAATAGTGGCCCAATGCCTCGCCATGCCCCGACAGCGCCTGGTGCACCTTCTACAGGATACGCACAGGGCATGCCGCCCACTCGGCAACAGTTTCCGCCTGGTCCTGCTGGCGATGCTCGCATGTACGAGAATAAGCCCTATCAGCGGCCAAACTACTATCCCAACCGCGACGCGAGATATCCACGGGACATGCGACCAATTCCACCCTACGGTAATCAGCAGAGAATGCCGCCGGCTCAGGCTCAGCCAGATCAGACACTGCTGCCGCGCCCGCCAGTCCCTCGTCTTGGCCAAACTCCGTCTACAAATACTTCAGGGTTTACCAGCGGGCCGAGTTATCCATCTGCTATGAACGCGCCGCTGCCGACTGCACCCTCGACAAAGAACGACAGCTACCTTCGGACAGCTGCCAACGACAAGTGCGATGAGCAGATAAATATTTCCGGCAGCGCACAGCCTCCGTGTAGCCCTGGCTCTTGGCAGGGCAACTACAGCGATGCCCCACTGGCACCAGCCGCACGTAGACACTTAACCGAAGATACCAGGTCCTTGAGTGCAGTGCCAGGTCAGGCATCTCCTCCACTAGAGGTAATGGCTACGTCGGCTCCGTCTTCACCTGGGCCAGTGTCTAAAATCGCGGTTGAAACTGAGCAAACTGTGGAAGGTGTGGTTCCAGAGGCTCTTCCTCACTGGGACAGCGGTATGGCAAATGGCGGTAAGGACGCGCCCGAGGGCCATCTGCTAAATGTCAACGAGGAAATTGCTCTGAATATTCAGCATCTAGACTCTGGTACGGTCCTGCGCACACAGGCACGCGCACACCATGCGCTGGGTATGGCTACGTGGATGTCAGTCTCTACACGTAATGCCCTGACGCTTGCCGACCTTTCGATTGGGGATTTGCTAGTGAGCGAAAGCGATGTCCCTGTCCAGGAGGAGAGCAAAGCCGATGGCGCCAGCAAGCAGGAACTGCATGAGGAGCAGCCCCCAAAGGTTCTTACAATTGCGATGCGGCCAGAATCCGAAGAACCTGCGACTTTTGTGGAAGATAAGGTAAGTTTGATTGTTGCTCTGCACGGGAATGAGCTGCATGGCATGTAGAAGCAACCATGTGATGGATCATGCATGGTATGCAGGGGAATCTAGCACTGATTACTAAATATGTCTGCACATTTGTACCTTTCTTTTGTATTTTATCGGTGCTGCTGTGATATTCTGTATAGACGGCTGTCCTCCGACACACAAACCCGCTGTTGTGCTCGTGGAGCGCACTGGCAATGCTGCTTTTTACGAGATGGCATATTTCCAACGAAACTGCACCAGACTTTGGTACCACAGAGTGGCAGTCGCAGCGGCTGTTTCAGGAAAACACCGACAAGCCAGAATCTGAAGAGAGCGACAGCATTGCAAAGCACCTTGCCAGCGCAATGTCAAAAATCTCCAATGACAAGTAAGTACTGCTTGCCACTTCTGTTGCTGCAGGAGTTGCCTAAACCAACCCACCCCCTCGCCCTTCTCTATGTGCATATTGTCAAACGCAGTGTTTGTTTCTGCTTTCATTTACCCCCAAGCATATGCTCTTCCTCTGTCCATTGAATGATTTCGTGTGGGTTGGCGGGAGGACGTCTGTTTATTCGTTTGAAACCTGACCAATGCATCCTGTTCTGTGATATGCGTGTGGTCGTACAGATCGTCTACATGAACGCTGCTGTGCTGGCTCCTTCCTCCACCAATCTACACTTTTGTGCGCATCTACAAGTTGGGGGGGGGGGTAAAATATGGCTCTACCCGGGCTTCCTCACCATGCGCCTTTATTTGTGCTTTCCTCATCTGCACATCAGCTACATTGTCGGCTGCATTGCACATGTTTGGCCATTTCCGCATCCGTATTATTTTTCATTCCTAAGCGCGGACTCTCCGTTGCCTATTTTGGTGCAATATGCCATATCGAAGGATTAACTGCTGCTTATGGCGATCAACTACGCCTATCCTTGCAGTTGCCACCGCGGCAACAGCTGCAAAGGAAATAGCATCTAATCCTTTGCTTCTCGCCTCCGATGGCCGATATTCGGGCAAAGAATTGCATATTTCCCCCCAAGGATTTCCCGCCAGCTATGTCTATCAATATTTTTATATCAACTGTCCAATTTTGGTTTTTTTTGAGAATGCTGTGCCGTCACTTACTAATTTGGATCGACATGGGTATTTTATCGCATGGTTGCTGTCTGCGGATTTTCCTTTACTTGTTTGCCAATTTTGTAGGATCGATGGTGCACAGACAATGAGCGAGTGCGGATTCTTCTACGCAGATACATTTGGTCTGGTCAAGCCGACCTTTGCTGGAATCAAAGGTCTTGCTACTGTTGATGCGATTGATGCGACCGTGCTGCAGCCCAGCGTGCTCACGGCGCTTGTTCGCGCCAATGCCGGTTATAATGCCGATGTATCTGTGTCTACCGAGCAGCCAAAGCGCGTCGATGTGAAACCCCCACAATCGCTGCTGAAGGAGGTTTTCCCTTGGTTAAAGACGGCTCTTATCGACGCATTCAGGCAAAACAAGAATAATGAGGATGTTCACGCAGCAAGGCGCATTCTCCAGGTTCTGCGCGAGCTGCGCGTGGTGCTGCTGCAGGATGTTGCATTCATGATGGAGGTTCCGTCGCTGGCTGAGAGGGTGAAGGACAGTCCGCTGTTCAACCATGCTATATTTAAATCTGCAGCCTTCCTTGCATTCCGCGAAGACATGAGTAAGGCGGCTGCCGATTCGGAGGCCAAGCACATCGACAGTCTTTGCGTTGAGGCCCTCAGGTGGACTGGCGAGCGCAAGCAGAGCCAACCAGAGGGCGACTCTAATCGCATGAACCCCACCGCTCCACGTCGGCTGGCTCTTGGGACTGTAGCCGAGCAGCCCGCCCCCGTGGCTGATGCTTTGCAGAATGGACACATGCGCCAACACGAGCCTGCTAATTCCATTCCTGCTGTGGCTTCACGCGAACAAACTTCTGAAGGTACAGAATCGGAAACATCTCCAAAGCGCCCTCGCCATGTTTATGATGCGATAGCCAGCTCCTCAGCAGGGCGCATATTCGGCGACGTCCCTGCATCGACTTTGCCCGCAGACTCTTCAGTCGAAGCCGCAATGGGCGCATCTGGAGAGTCTGCGCCTAGTGAAATGGCAAAGATAATGGAAAAGATGCGCAGCGAAAATGAGGATCTCAAGGCACAACTACGAAGACTGGAGTGGGTCCTTAGCCAGCACAAGACGGAGGTGCGCAGTTGGATGAGCAAGATTGAAAAGGGGATGCACACTGTCTCTGTCGGTGTAAAGCGGCCCTTGACACCACCGCCTGCTTCAGAGCTAGTGCCCCAGCGCTATCCTGATACCGCAGCTCCTGGCTATGCAGAGACAGATATCTCGGCAAAGGCACAACGGATGCTGTCCTCGGCACAGCCTTCACCGGCACTACCACAGCGAGTTGCTTACGATGGCCAATATCGTGTCCCACCCACACCTAAAGGTGATGGAAATCGACAGATTGGTCTTCCATCGGAAGCGCGTGGCGGCGTGGCTCCTTTTGAGCGCCAGATTCGTCCGCAACCGGTCCGTAGCTCGCAGGCAGTCGCGATGCACTCAGCGAATCAAGACGCTATGGCTGACTACAGGTCTGCCGAGTATAGCAAACCTGAGTACAGGCCGGCAGAGTACAGACCTGCAGATCGGATTGACTCGCCGAGAACACAGAGATATATTCCGCGTGCAACACCACAGATGAAGTATGCTGCGTCCAGATATCCTCCACCGTATGGGGGTGCTCCTTCGTCGCAGCAGCAGCAGCAGCAGAATGGATTCAATTTTAACGAACGCCCGGTATATGGAAATCCATACAATGGCGTTTAAACCAGCAAGCATAAGTCTCGGGGAAACAACAAGTCTCCCAAGAGCCGCTATCATAGCTTTATTTTAAGCATGCAGTAATTGCCATTAGCACGAACATGTTGCATTCATTCGTATTTATATTTATTTCTTTAGTTTTCAGTTATTTTTTTGCACACGTGGATTTTTTAAAATAAAATATATGAACTGTCTTGAAAAAAGTCCTGTGCATATACTTCCAGTTGTAATTCTATTCTACCCAGTAATTGGTGTATTTAGATGGCTTCTTAAGGTGTTTTCTGAAGCAAATGGGTTGCTTCCAGAATTTCCATGGCCAGTAGCAGCCGAGGGACACGGACCATGGGTATCCGCGATTGAAGGCGAAACGTGGTACGGCGGCAAGTTAGACAAAGGTGTTGCTGCTGCAGCTGCAGGCACGCTAACATTGTGTCTAGCGTACCCCTGGAACGTCCCTGCCTCATATCTAGTGGCAATATGTGCTGGCTCCGATAGGGAGCTCTTCTTGTTGCGGAAGGTAAGCCATATCAGTCCTATATCTACCACCAATAGGATTAGCATTAAACTAGCACGCCAAGCAGCTAGATGTCTGTTTGCCAAATGGTGCAAGCGAACAAAATAGAATACTAGTTCTATAGCGTATACTGTGCTTAGTGTGCTTTGCAATCCAATCGAAATATCGTGACGTCTCTTTTTGGCCAAATCAGCTAGAGCACGCATCCGAGATGCTGCTTGTCCATAGCCTCCAGTATATGCACCCCGTCTAATAGAGTTCATTGGTGGATAATCAAACATTAGAAGAAAAACGGTGATGTTACTTGTAATATGTTAATGTATAAGTGTTTATACAGAAAACCAAAAAGATGGGTGTAAAAAATATCTCGTCCTGTCATTAACAGACTCTTGTGTCAGATTCTTTGCTCGCAACAAAACTGTCGCTAAAATAACCCTTTGCCTGCTTGAGCAGTAATTTATCAAAAAAGAGCAAATATTTTTAGAGCTCTATTTTTCCTGCTCCTCCTACCCCCACCTACATTCTTACCTTCCCCGCAAGAAAAGTAACAACCCCCTCCCCAAGTTAACCACTGGGGCTAATTATATGCGCTGTTCTATAGTAATTAGGCTATTATTAAATATTTTACAATCCCCGCGCCTCTTGATTATTAACTAAGAAAAACTACATAGACCGACCAAGCAAACCGCGCTTGTCTGCCACAGACCAGTTGAATAATCCAATACAGATGATGATTATTTAGCTTTTTCTGCGTTGTTGCCGTAGCACCAAGTATTATATAATAGAGAAAACTAACCACAATTATTATTGACCGTAGACAATTCGTAAGCATTTTTCAAAATAAATCCAAAGTACTTTCTTTTGAGACTACTGCTAAAATCCTTCAAAAAAGAGTTGTTTTTTTTTGTTCACCGGTTTTAAAAGAGATGCGTAAAAGAAAAAATATCGGTAAAGAAAAAATTGCACAGAAAAATTAGTTTGCTTCTGTTCTTTTGAGCTTCAACTTATTACAAAGAATAATCCAAAAAAGCAATACCTAATGTAAGAAAGGATAGTGAGCCCCCTTTTTGACCTTTATTCTTCAAACTGGCCTTGAAAAAAAGTGCCAAGTTGCCTTTTTTATTTAGAGCACGCCAAGATTATCTTTAAGCAAAAGAAGAAAAAGAAAGTAAAATAACAAGCTACCTTTTTCTCTTCTTGAGTACTTTTTTTTTGACGTTTTTCTCACATTATTTTGTTACAAGTGTGTACACTTTTATTTATCAATTTAGTACAATTTAGTTAAAATAGGGTCGTCTGGTCCTGTCCTTTTTTATCTTTAATTACCGGTGCCCTGCTGGAACAGTACCGTATTACTAAAAAAAAGCCTTATGATAGTATGGCAAGTAATAACAACGGCGGAGGCATAGCAATAATTGTGCTTTGTTCGCTTATATTATTGTTTAATGCTGCCATATTATTTTACTGCTTCAGATGGCGAAGATATCTACCATTAAAAGCCAGCAATCTCTCAAATATGTATTTAGCTTTTATAGCAATGCTCATGACTTTTATTGGTACTGTAAACGCAGCAAGTTTTTCAGCGCCCAATAAAGATTTAATGATATGTACTGTTTCTGTGGGGTGGATGGGAATAGCATTGGGAGCTTTACCATTTGTTGCTTTGCTTCAACTGCGCGTTTATGGATATATTAACACATTCATTTGGAATCGAAAACCAACCGGAGTATATTTTCTTGCTCCAATTGTATATGTAATTTCAATTTCAATACTTTATGCTATTCTTTCTTTTGTATTACCTGTCGATAGTGGATTTATTTACAACGATACTACCAATGCATGTGTAGCTCAAAAAGGAATATACTATATTGGTTTCACTTTTATGATAATCCAAACGCTTGTGCTTAGCTTACTTTTATTCAAAGCACGTACAATTGAGAGTTGTTTCTGGGAATTTAAGAAAATGCTTATTGTGGCATCTGTGGGCATACTCTTTGAGGTTATTGTGGTTGCTATCCAACACGTAAAGTTTTCAGATGACAAATCTGCGGTTAAAGGAATCTTGGTTATAATATTCGCATTGCTCCCCCAGCAAGTGTATTTTTACACAGTTTTAGGACCGCCAGTATACCATCTATTAAGACATAGGGAGTATTATTTGCATGTATTTGCAGCCACAGTTGAAGAAAAAGGGCTTGCACAGATTTATGAACTTGTTGGAGACTGTCCTCTGGGAGAGATTAGCGATATCAGCGACGCAGGCAGGTCCCGCAGAACAACAGCAGCCAAGAGGATATCCAATGATAGCAATTTCTCCGGAAATGAACCTGCACCAGAAATCAGCGCACCTTTACCGCGTAACTCAAATCCTCGCCAAAGTGGCGCCTTACTCAGCTATTACAAGTCATTATGGAATCGCTTTTCTCGCAATAGTTAAATGACCGAATATGGCACAACAATCGTCTGAGATCTCTATGGACTTTGCGCCCAATATAACGACAATACATTCCACATTGGTATATTATTGCCACACTCTTTCAAAAGCTCTACATCATTTACTAATATACACTGTACACTAGAATACCTTTCAGAATTTTTAATTGTCAACTAAAATACAGGTGCATTTATATATGTTTGTTTTTTAAACTTTTGTTAAGCAATGTGGATTTACCCAGCAATAATAATAATTTGACCTTTTACAAGCCCTGCTTTGCCATATCAGCGATTGCGCGAGAGATAATAAGGCGTTGAATCTGAGAAGTGCCTTCATATATAGTAAAAATTTTGGCATCCCTCATTAGTTTTTCCACAGGATACTCTGAATTAAAGCCATTACCACCAAAAATCTGCACAGCATCAGCAGCACACTTGTTTGCAGTTTCAGAAGCCAGTGCTTTTGCAATAGAAGCGTAATATGTATTGCGTTTGTTCTGATCACGCAGCCAACCCGCACGCCAAACCATCATTCTCGAGGCTTCAATCTGAATGGCCATATCAGCAAGCATAAATGCCACTGCCTGATGATCAATAATAGGCTTTCCCATGGACTTACGCTGTATAGCATAAGCCGAAGCCTCGTCCATAGCACGCTGAGCCAGACCAACTGCCGCTGAAGCAACCAGTGGGCGAGTGATATCAAATGCACCCATTGCAATTTTGAAACCCTGTCCAACTTCGCCTAAACGATTCTCATCGGGGACCTCCACATCCTCAAACGTAATGCCACGGGTATCCGACGCACGCTGACCCATGTTCCATTCTTTGCGACCGGCAGAGATTCCAGGACTATCTGCATCAACAATAAACCCAGTAAAAGCCTTACCCGCACTGGCATTAGGATCAGTTTTTGCCAAGAGAAAATACCAATTGGCCTTGCCACCATTTGTTATCCACATCTTCTGACCATTAATAAACCATTTGTCGCCTTTCTTTACAGCATTTGTCTTTGCAGCAGCCACGTCAGAACCAGCGCCAGGCTCAGTAACACAGTATCCTGCCATCAAGGGAGCCTCTGTCATGCGACCAAGATACTTTTTCTTTTGAGCATCAGTCGCAGCAAGAATGACAGGAGCTTCAGCTAAACCATTAGCCTCGATTGCAGTCTGAATACCAGTACAGCCATAGGCAAGCTGTTCAGAAACCAAAGCAGCATCAAAGACGCCAAAGCCAATTCCGTTATACTTTGACGGAATATGGCAGTTTACAAGCCCAAGCTCCCATGCCTTTTTGATTATGTCGGATGGATATTCGCCTGTCTTATCATGGTGAGGTGCGGCAGGAATAATTACTTCCCGAGCAAATTGGCGCGCAGTATCTTGAATAGATAGTTGATCCTCTGAGAGCTGAAAGCTTATAGAGGACGTTGTCGAGTTGGTAGAAGTGGAGCAAAAGGTACGAGCCAACTTATGTGATACGCCAAAGGCTTTCAAGCGCAACATTGCTGTGTATAGTGGTAAGTTTGTTGATGAAGCAATAGAGTATGAAATTATTATTATAGAAAAATGGAGTAAGGAAGAGAGAGTAGCTCAATGCTGGGGGTTGCCTAAGGCGATACTTGGCATCTGAAAGCAAGGCACATGATATTTTCCTGAGAACAATGTGCAATGTTTTTATCCAAAAGAATTGGCGTCGGCGGTTGATTATTTTGGCGGGATTGGGTTTAGCTGGTTTGCGCCATTCAGACAGTGAGTTTGTGTGTGTGAGGGGTGGCGGACAAAATAACCAGACAAATACTCGTGAACTTTAACAATCCCACGCCTAACTACACCCTCCTTTGCGGGAATATGGGTAACATCAAGGTAAGTTACATGTGTTATATATTATTGGTAAGGAATCGCTACAACCATCTACACTATTTCTTTATTAAAAAACCACTTCTAATATGTTGCTATTCTGTTTCTTGGTTCCTTCATCTTGCCTGCTAAGGCAAACCACGCACGTCAAACGCACAAACTTTGACTCTTCTGACGCAAAACACAAGATCACTCGCTGCCAAAAAATTGGCTTGACTGACACATATACTTTTTTTTGAAGTGCCAATAGTTTTCTTTAGAAACAGTAGGACAAATGAGGCGTGTTTCACTACACGTGAGCAGGGCATTTTTTAAATTGCTGATACAGACGACCACGGGAAAAGCAAGGGTATCAAACGGAGTAGGAGTTTAAATTAAATAAAACAAGCCAAGTATCAACAAACAATGAGCAAAATCACAGGAGAGAAAATAAGGCGTTCACATGTGATAAATTTGTCAAATCACAGAACAAACAATCAGCTTGGAGCAGTAACACAGCGATTGTTGCAAATAATACAGCTAACGGATGTGGAGTGTAACAAACCGCAATATTGCCCATCTAGTACCTAGGAAATGACATGTAGAAACAAGCAGTAGAGTTTAATAAGGATATGGCAATGTATCCTTTGCTAATGGACACAGGAAAAAGCTCCATTCTACGTTTGATCGACATGTAATAAAGTGCAGCAGTGATTTTTTTGGATGGTAACTTTTTCATACACACTTGCACCCCGCAAAATAGAATAGAATGGACAAGACCGATGCACTTGTTAAGATGAATTTCAAAACATACACGGGCTTTAATTATTGCGCGTAAGATTGGGGGGGGGGAGTAGAGGATGTCAGGACTAAATCTTGGTTTTTTTTAAACGGAATGGCGATGGCTATTGTCAGCGAAAAGCTTGACTGGGGAAGGAAAATATGGACGCACAGGCCAACGGGTGGCAGTGGCTAAATCAAACACCCCAAAAAAGGAAGCAAGGCAACAAGAAAAAATACACTGACTGGAGAGGCAGTCCATCCAGTATCGGGAGAACTACTGAGAGGCAGCATTCTAAAGACATATGACCTATTTTATTACATCATTTGGGCTGGAATAATCAAGCCTGTGTGGCGTCGGGTAGAACCACAAAAGAATTTTTAAAAGAACTGCGCAAGAAAGAGAAAAAAGTGTGGACAAATGCCAGAACAGTCTTTTTAGAATTTACTCTTTTGCCAAGTCCGATGACTGCAGTTGCCTCCATAAAAAATAAGGAAAAAATGCGCCAATAATTTCCTATGTAAAGAAAAAAAATTGAGGATTGGCATGCTAAAAGTCATCGGTGTTCAAATCGATTTCTAAAAGACAGGGTTGACATTGGAAGCAAACTAATGGATGACAATCCGCCACATTTTGCGTAAGCATGGCGGGAACCAAGTGAGGAAAGTTAATCCTATGGCTTGAAAAGGAAAAAACATGCTGCAGGGCAGAGGGACAGTGTCACCTGGTAGTAAGGGCGTGGTACGCCCCCTCCTAGTCATTCGCTCATGCGTATAGGTTAGTTGATAGAAGAGGGACGGTGTGGAGATAGAAGAAGAAAAAAGGTGTTAAAAGTAGCCACGCACTCTCTCCATCTTTGACTGCAGCCGCAGCAACCACCTGGGGGGTTTTCATCCCTCCCCCCCCCCCTTTCTCCATCATAGCCGATTTTCTAAGTGTGCTTGACTGGAGAGAGGGGGCAGATATTTGTATCCCCCCTTTTCTCCCCGCTATATCAACCCTTACATCTTCTGCCACTCATCTTGCCCTACTTCAAACCCCCTTCATAAATCTCATATATTCTCAACATTCCTCTGCACATGTTAAACCACTGTTGACCTTTTTTTTCAATCGAATTTCTTCACTAACCATTTCCTACAAACACCCATCTTGATATTTTCCTGTCTGTCTTTTACGCTACATTGTCCTTTTTCAGGGGAGGAGGACCAATACGCTCTTTATATGAATCTGGCACAGCCATTTTTTTCTCATACAACGGAGAACAAGCTCTTTCAAAGCACTTCTTTTATAATGCTTCCTGAACAGTTCATGATGCCACTTGATGGTGATATGGTGCTGCACCAAGGTTGGATCACTCGCGAGTCTCGCAGGCGTCGTAAAAGTGATGCCAGCATACTACTTAATAGCTCAAATAATACTACAAGTAGTACTGGACGGAGACGCAACACTGTTGCGGCTGTCGATTTCCATAATCGCCCTCAAACATACGACATGGCTCCTACGTCTTCTTCGGAGCAGCAACCGCAATCACTGCCAAGTCCAAGGAAATCACTTGGTTTCAGCACCCGTTCACATGGCCTCGACTTTGCCTCATCACCATCGTTCTCAATGCCAGCTGAGTGCCAGCTGAATAATGACACAGTAACAGCACACTCGTGTGGGGATGTGTCTAGTGATATGCACATGATGGTTCTGACCCCGCTCTCTCCGCCACAGTCCCCACGGGAGGCCATTCCTCTCTTCACGCCTAGAAAGCGTCAGGGAAGCTCGCTCCAACCGCCTCAGAGACCGCTACCAGCCATTCCAGAGCTGCCTAACACTGTCCCTACTACTCCCACCACGTTGTTGGATGAACCTGTCGATGACATGGTCAAATGTATTGTGCTGGACAGCAAGAAAATTTGTCTTGCCCGGCCACGACTCATACAAATCAATCCTCGGGCATACCCTTAATCTTAGTATCCATGTACTCTTACGGCCACCCTGCACGTTTTCTTGCAAAAAAAGGTGAGGGTTGCCTACTGTTTAGAAAATATGTTTTAGCATTTGTAAACTTAGATCCACATTAAAAAATCAATCGGCGCAAGAAAAAAAATAAAAGAGCATATGCATTTGAACTATCGACGGTTAAAATCGAAAAAGGTAGGCAACGGTCTGTGGCTGGTAGAGTCAGGCTGACGGCCAACTCCACTATTACCTGGTAAGGCCTTGACATTAAGTGGAAAACCCTTGCTTGCAGATTCTGGTGCCCCAGGACGCGGGATAGGCTTTGGATGGATGGGCAGGGCATATTCGTATTGCGTCACACCGTCCACAGTACGATGCTGTCTGTTTCGATTGCTGCTGCTCGAGTCTCCGGTACTTCCGCTGTTGCAGTCGTTGCGGGGATTAGTCATGTCGGGCGACATCTCAAATAGAACAAATGGGCCACTATCTTCAGACCCGTGGACTGGCGACGAGGTAGTTGTCGAGACATGAGGCTGGGCCTGTGGTTCGTGCATCGGACGTTTGGCCTGCGCCATTTCGCCAAGGTCAGACTGCGACCGCATAAACGAAGGATCTTTGCGTTTCCGGCCAACTGCTGCTGCAACCACAGCAGCTTTGATGGAATTCACTGGGCGACCACGCGCTTCGCCATCTGAAACGCTGGTAAATGTAACCCCCGAGTCCTGTACTGGCCCACTTGCTAATGGCGGTGATGATGGCGGCAGTGGTGAGTTACTGTGTTGTGGCGCCGAGTACAATGGTGATGCAGTCGACAGACTCTGCGTATGCTGGCTCTCATCGGCAGTGTCTGGGTCAGCAACAACAAAGTCGGTCCCTTCAATGGTCCAGCCAGTCTGAGTGCGACATGCTCGCAGCCAAGGATGAGCCAGTGCAGCATCGACGCTAATGCGGTTGCGTGGATCAACCTGCAGCATCTGGCAGACAAGATCGATGGCCTCGGGTGACACCGAATCCCAATAAGGCGACGGGAAGCTATACATTCCCGCAATGATCTGTTCCCGCATCGGTGGCGGCGCCAGCTCATCAGAGAAGGGCGGAAACCCGCAAAGACAAATATATAGCACCACTCCCAGGCTCCACATATCAATCAGTTTGTCGTAAACTCCCACTTGGCGCACAGTCAACACTTCGGGTGCCACATACATGGGCGTTCCACACACTGTCTTCATGAACGCCTGCTCGCCGACAATCTTGGCAAGCCCAAAATCCGCTAACTTGATGCGCAAGCTGGCACGGTCAGCCAACAGAATATTTTCCAGTTTGATATCACGATGCACAATACCCATGCGATTCAGGTGTCTGATCGCCAGTAGTAGTTGCAGCATCACGCGCCGTGAGTGGTCCTCAGACAAAAACTCACGGCGCACAATCTCGTCAAACAACTCTCCATCCGCGGCAAGATCCAGCACCAGATACAGAAAGTCGCGCTCGCGGAATACTCCATGTACCTGTACCACTGCTGGGTGTCTTACGCGTGCTAGGATAGATGTTTCCATCCTAAAGTTCTCGTCCAATTTACGCTGCCGTTCTACTTGCATTATGCGTCGTCGGTCAATCATTTTCACTGCAAACCGTTCACCTGTGACACGATTGATTGCCACATTCACCTGTGCAAATGCACCCTTACCCAGGGCCTCTGCTACCAGATAGCTTTGTTTGAACTCACACTGTTCGTGTCGATGAACGTCAAGATTCTGGAAAACGTAGAACCGGTCGTTAAAATATTCCATTCCCTTTGCTGCCTGGTACCGCACTAGTTGGATCTCGTCTCCATCTTGCAACTCCAATGCTGTGCTGCGTTTTACGCGTCGTCCGTTTACAAATGTGCCGTTTGTGCTTGTGTCCTCGAGAAACACTCCGCTACCACTTGTCTCGCTTCCAACCCTATAAATCAGACAGTGTCGGTTGCTGATATGTACGTTCTGGATGCGAATATCACACGATTTGTGTCTCCCTATGTGGTAACCAAATCGCCCTGCTCCATCTGTGTCCTGCGTTGGACGCGTACGCTCAAGTAGCACCGTCCGATAGTCATCGGGGCTCAACGATAGAAGCACTCCCCATACTGACTGTGGTACTTGCTTCACCAGGAGCTGTCTCTGAAACTGCTGGTTCAGTGCCTCCATCTCTTGGCTATCTGAAAGCTGTCCTGTATTTGAAGTCATGTTGGTTGGTGCTCACTCTCGCGTGTATCGCGTGTAGTGCCACGCGTATTTGTGAAAATTTTACTACGTAATAAATAAAGTAATGCAAAAAAAAAGGCAAGGTTTGTTTCGTATGTGTGTGCTGGCTTGTTTGTTGTACCTTTAAATAAAAACACGCGTGTTTGCTTGGTTGACGTGTGTAACGGAATGGAAAAAATTGGAAGCGGCTGCCACAAGTGATGCTGTCTGTAAGCGAGAAAAAAAGAAGGGAGTTTTGTCTGCGGCTCCGGTTCATTCTCATCCGGTTCAGTCGGGCAATCGAGGATTGTTGCACAATCTTCTGCAAGTGTTGGTGGGAAAAAAAGAAAGAGGCTGGTGTCGCTTTTGTCCTTAAGACTGCTGCTGGTCCACAATAAGCTTCTTCTGCCCCCACGCCGCCACTTCTATTTGCAACCAGACACTTTTCTGCCGAAAACAGTGTTTGAATGTGTCCTGTTACAATTGAGAATGCTGTGGTGTCAGAAGAAACAAAGGCATGTGCTCCAACGCCACTCCAATAGCACATTCTCGCAACTTTGCTGAGAATTTTCAATGCTTAATATCGGTGATCTTCTGCCACGTCTATAAATCAAGCAGCTACCAAGCTTTCCACTGCCAAAGTATAAAAAAAAGCATACCTCCACCACACTCTTCCCTAACACAGTCGCTGCCTAGCAGACACCCCGTTACAACGAAAACCGCAGCAGATATGGCGAGAGTGAGGTCTTTGTCGCCAAACATCCCTGCGTTTTGGATCGGCAGGCAAGAATGAAGGACAGGGCGGATTTGTTGGATAATTGTCTTTTTGGTTGTAATCCTTGCTTGGTTTATTACAGCTGTTGCCTTATATCGATGCAACTGATCTAACAATTTCTACTTTGTTAGATAAGTGTGTATTACTTTGTAACATATACCAGCATGTTATTTGTTTGATAGCTTGGAAAAGCAAGTAAATATCAAGCTTTCTTGGTCATAATTATTGATTTCCTGTTGCTGTTTTTCTATTGGCATGTGGTTTAGCGTGGCTTACAGGTTGAAGAGTCGGCACTATCTACTACTGTATGTTTCTGTTCGCGTATTCTATAAATAGTCCGAGAAAACGTAATATTCTTGTAGAACAGAGACAATCATATTGTGTGGAATTGGCGCACAGATTCAAACTTCCAAAGCTAATGAGCTTCCACCAATTTCTTTCTACTTATGATGGTTATATAGACATACACTTCACAGTCACTAGTATCTCTAGTGGCGACATCTCTTTATAAAAAAGCAAAATAATTTGGACAACTGTCACCCAAAAAATCCAACACACCGTTCAGTCATCTGCGAATTCTTTTAAAGCCTTGCAAAAAAAAAGGTGTTTCAAAGCATTATATCCATTCATTTTTTTAAAAGCGAATGCTATTAGAGTTTTACTTAAGTTGCATTTTTTGAATAACGAGGGCATTTATTTGTTTCTCTGAGAAATTCAAATCAAAAAAGTGAAGATTTTCACGTGCTGAGAAAGGGGGGCCACAAAGAAGCTAGGCAACAATTCATCAATCCGAAAATCTCGCCCATTCTTCGGATAGCCGAAATTTGTGTATAAAGCAATTCATCAATAAGCCGATCATTGCGAAGGCATCCGTAATCAAAGGTAGGCCTCCCTTCTTTTTCCTGCGCGTGGACGGTCTTGTTCTGCTTTTGAAAACCCAAATCGAGTGTCTATTTTCTATCATCTTTTACCTTTTTATTATTATCTAGTTTTTGTGCAAAATGGGGGGTATCCTTGGTGATACTGTCCGTAATGAAGAGGACTATTATTGGGGACGTCGGTATGTACTATTTGAGAGCTATAGCAGCTGTCCTGGATAGCACTTTGCTGCGCATGGCATATATCTGAGAGGCCAAACACATACACATATACCTTGGGCAATACTTAAAAGTTCTCTGTGACAAGCACTGGTGCAGGGTAACTAAGCTAACGATTCCTTTTGTGTTTGTTGTACGCGCGATCCCTCTGTCTAACAACATGTTAGAACGTCGACCATTGACTGGTGCGAGGTAAGCTTGTAGACTTTGCAGCCATCATCTTGTGCCACTAGGCATATTACCTGTTTTACAGACAATGGAGGTAACATTCTTATGCTTCCTATATCATTTCCTAACCACTTAAAAGACTGCCTTTAAACCTTTACACATCATCATGTAGGAGAATTATGCGGTGAGCGATTACATCGCCGAGTTCTGGAACACGCTCACCAATATCACACTGATTACAATGGCGGTACTTGGAATATGCTCGTCAGTACGCTATGGGCACGGAAAACGGGTAACGGCCATGTACACAGGATTGTTGGTTGTCAGTTGTGGTTCAGCGTTATTCCATATGACGCTAAAGTACACGACGCAGTTATTGGATGAGCTCCCGATGCTCTACACTTGCGCCACAGCACTGTACGCATTGATAGAAATTGACAGAGAGATTAGATTTGGACTAATGCTGCCTACGCTGCTTGCTTTATTTCAGGCGGCAGTAACAGTGGTCTACATATTCTGGATACCGAATCCGGCCTTCCATCAAACAGCTTTTGCTGTGACTACAATAGGCACAGTATTCTATGCATACAAGCGCTTTGTTACACTGAATCCTTGCAAAGAGACACGACGGGTTCTGATCAAGCTTCGTTTGCTTGCGGATATCGGTATGTGGGGTGGGTTCCTCTTGTGGAATATTGACACCATCTTTTGCGAACGACTACGTAGCTACCGCTCATATGTCGGTGTTCCTTTGGATGCGATACTACAGCTCCATGGGTGGTGGCATATTATGACTGCCTATGGAAGCACCTACAATATCATTTCTGTGCACATAGTTCGGCTGGCACGACGTGGACTAGACAAGCAATTCATGGTGCATTACTACATGGGTGTATTCCCGTACGTTGGCGAAGCGCATTCCATAAAATCTGATTAGGCTTCTGAAACCATACACATTGTCTTCTGTACACAGCTATAAATCTTTCTTTTCTACTTGTCGAGATTATCCATAGAGCAAGGAGATGATATTCTGTGTCATCAATGTTGATGTAGACGTCAAATCCACTACCTATGTTACAACATGGTACAAGCCAGTATCACCACACTAATGATATAACGGCACATGTAGATGTCTAGTCCCACGGACAGCTAGTAGCTCAAATCAAAAGAAACAGAAATCGTGTTGGTAAAATAGGACCAGAAAAGACAAAGCTTCAAAGTCTGGACCTCTTAGCGGTAAACAGTGCCTGGATGGCATAGACCTGAACGACGGCCACCAGCACAACGCACAAGCTATCAAGAGCGGAGAACCACCAGATACGCGACTCTGTGGACGAGACAGTGGCAAAGTTTCTGTTTTCGCGCATCCTAAAGTACTTCATAAACTTTGTAATCTGCTGCAGGTCGCTAGCAATAGTCACGACGCTGTTAGTAATCTCATCGCGCTTGGTACGTTTTGCTATATCCTCGGGTCTGGCCTGATCCTCGACAGTAATATCAAACTCTACAAGCTTATCGGCAAACGACGCCAGACCGTTCTTAAAGCAGAAAGCATATTCGCCAGGGTACACGGCAGTGAATACAAAGTCACCCTGACGCTCGGCCTCGCCCTTGAACAGGACCCGGTTGTTGGGTCCCTCGACCTCGTAGTCAATGTCAAAATTGCCGCCCTGGTGCACAGCAAAGTAGAAGGCAATCTTCTTGTTGGGAGTGTCGGCAGCAGCAAAGTAGCAAGTCTTTTCGTGTGATGCAATCCATTTGCGCAACGTTGTGGCATTTACAAGCGCTACCAGCGCAAACAAGAGCACGAGCTTCCTGAGCATTTTCTTAATACCAAGTCTTCAAACTATCGGCCACCAAGTGTTGAGTGAAATGTAGACAAGAGAACGGGATCCGAGTAACAAAAAAAGAGAACGGATGAAGTAGTAGAGTACGCGAACATTCAGCAGGTGCAAGCAAGGTTGAGACTGCGACACCTACCAAAAACCGTGATCTGAGTTTTACATGCTGAGTTACGTTCGTCACTGTGATTGGTCGTAAAAGGGCAGAAGCAAGGATGGGCCTTCTTCTACTCAGCAAAGGCCAGTCTTGTTTTCCAACACACGAAAAGTAAATAATGAGATTCAGCAGTCAAGCGCGGATGCTGGTAGTGTTCGGGGTGCTGGGCAGCGCGCTCAGCAGCATTGTAAGCGGAGCGGTTGTAGTGACTAACGTCAAAGTCCGGGTGATGGAGCGCACGGGAGACAAGATATTTGAGCAGAGAGTCGAGCAGCCTAATACACTCGACTCTGTTCCCAAAGTCAAAGCCAACACGCCACTGGTAGTGACGTTCGATGCACAGGACCAGGACGGAAAGGCGTTGCGGTTGGACCAGGCGATGGTAAGTCTACAGCACTCAGAGACCAGGGCAGAGGTGGCACTTGCAGCAAATAGAGTGGCAGATGGCAGCTACAAGATGGACATTACACGGAAAGACTTCCGACGGCACTTTGCAGCAGCACCAGGGAAATACCACGTTGCACTGGAGCTGGGAGCCTTTAGCAGCGGCGGGGCGGAGTACGAGGTGGGCAACATCGAGATGGCTGGCGGAAGCAAGGCTCCGCCGCTGGTATCCGTTGCATACGGGCCCAAGCCTGAGATCCATCACAGGTTTGCAGATGCCCAGCAGATGCCGAACGTTGTTGTCTCATTAGTGTTTGCGGTGCTGACAGCGGCGCCTCTGGCTGTCCTGCTTCAGACATGGGCGGGCCTTGGCGTCAACATCAATGGGCTACGGCGGGAAATGGTGGGATCAGTGGTGTTCATGGGGCTGATAGCCGCATACATGGGCTTGGCGATCGCGTACTGGGTGGGACTTAAGCTGTTCCCCACGCTTGCGTATGTGCTGGCGTTGGCACCACCCACTTATTTGGCTGGCCAGCGTGCACTGTCGAAGCGGATCGAGTCAAAGACATAGCATTGAAGGGGTTTCTCTTCTCTTTTGTTTTATTTGAATACTGCATTCGCTGCTTGAGCAGTGGTGTTCCTAGAAGAAAGTGCGTCAATGGAAGTATGATCTGTCAGGGTCCTGAGAGTTGGCCGAGGATTAGGGCAAAGTGGCGGCAGGTGTGCATCGGATGTGCATTGACCCAGCACGCACGCAAACGCACGCTCGCAACACACACTGGCACGAGCAAGGACCACTGGTCAAGCAATGCTTTCCTTTGGACTGAAAATTTTTTGTCAGGCAGTTTGATCGACAGATGGCAGCAGTCTTGGGACGAGGGAGGCTTGCCGAGAAAAAAGGCTGTCCTCTCAAACGCTCACCCTTCATGTGAAGGTGACAGAATACCTCTTTCTCTCTTGTGTCTTGTTTTTTTCGCATTAGCATTATCTCTCCTCGCTAATAGTACACACGAAGGCACGCAGGAAGAAATCCAAGGTCCACCTTTTTTCTACAGTACAACTATAAAAAATAAGTGAGGAGAAGTATGCGCAATGCAAAGTTGTTCGCGGGGACGTCGCATTTGACGCTGGCGGAGCGAGTGGCGACGTATTTGGGGGCGGAGCTAGCACCAGTCAGTCTGCGGCGATACACCAATCGCGAGACAACGGTGGACCTGGGATGCTCGGTGCGCGAGAAGGACGTGTACATTCTGCAGAGCGGGTCGATGACCACAAACGACCACTTGATGGAAGTGCTAATCATGGTCAGTGCTGCGCAGCTGGCCAGCGCGCGCAAGGTGACTGTGGTGATGCCGTACTTCCCGTACTCAAAGCAGAGCAAGAAGAAGAAGAAGCGCGGGGCGATCTCGGGCAAGCTGGTGGCCAACATGCTGACCGTGGCAGGGGCGGACCACGTGATCACCATGGATTTGCACGCAGCGCAGATGTCTGGATTTTTCTCGATCCCAGTGGACAACTTGTTCTCGGAGCCGACTATCGCACGGTGGCTGATGGAGCACGTGGTGCGCGGGCCGGCGGGCAGCGATGGTGTGGTGGTGGTGGCCAAGAATGCTGGCGGCGCAAAGCGTGTAACGGCGCTTGCTGACCGGCTGGGCACAGCCTTTGCGCTGATCCATACAGATAATGCGCCATCAACTCGGCCATTCTCGCGCACGCCTTCGACAGTGGCTCTGCACACGCTGCCGCCGACGCCGCGTGGGCCTGGCATGTTTGCCAATGCGGTTAATGCTATTCCGATCACCTCCCCGCGCGCGCAGTCACCGTTGCAGCTGCAGCTACACGACACGAAGGGCTCCCACACGGACCTGAATCTGCAGACAATTGTGGACGCAGAGAAGCAGTCTGATTCCAAGAGCCTATCCGATGCAGGGAAAAAACTTGATGTAGAGTCCCGGTCTAGTCCCAAGAGCCCCACCGATTCAGGGTCGCGCTCCCAAAAGCGCAACAGGCGGCAGCGCAGGAAGACTGCCAACGGTGTCGATTCAGTGATTGCCGGCATGCAACGCGCATCATTCTACGTCAGTCCGGTCATTGCGCCTGACGACCCGCCGGAGCCTGAGGCGCTAGATATTGGCAGCACAACACCTCCTGGCGTGGAAATCAGCGAAGTACTCAACCGCTCGGATGACGATGACGACGATGACGATGTCGATGAGAGTCAGCTTATGGAGATGGTTAATACCCCCGAAGAGTGTGTCGCACCGGACGCTGCACACAACTCCGAGGCCATGGCCCGCGCCTCAGCTGGAATCCTAGAGCAGCACAGTCGCGTGCGCACTGCTGCCGTGCCTGCCTCATCGCCGACGCTGTCTGCGCGCCGCGCCACGTTTACCGGTTCAGCAGGCATCCACCGCATCACATCAGGTACACATTTGCATTCTGATCCTCCGCTACGCCCGCCGGTGGCAGTGACGTCATGGCGTAAGAAGCGCAACGCGCGAATCACACTCGTAGGTGATGTGCGTGGCAAGCTGGTACTGCTGCTGGACGACATGATCGACCTGCCATCTTCGTTCCTGACCGCCGCCGAGCACCTGATGGTCCACTGCGGCGCGCGTGCTGTGTACATTGTCGCCTCGCACGGCCTGTTCAGCGGCTCGTCACTTGGCGAAGTCGAGGTGTGTCCCTACGTCCACAAGGTCATCGTCACAAATACTTTCCCCATCCCTGATGAGCTCACATCTGCCTCTTCTAAGCTCATTCAGATTGACGTCGCCCCTGTTCTGGCCGAGGCCATCCGCCGCAACCACAATGGCGAGTCCATCTCATATCTATTTGACCACAACCCCTACTGATCGCACCTCATCTTAAGCTCTACCATTTTTGATTATACTCATCAGCTAATCCTCTGTGCCAATTGATCCTGGCTTCAACCGCAATTCCCCCCCCCCCCACATTCGCTGCATGTGAAATGGTTCACTGGCTTTTCTGCTCCTACTCTCTTTTGGCTTTGCTTGTTTGTTGAATCTACTGAATTAAAACTACAGCTATGAGTTCCTTGTTTGCGCGGCGTCTGGCTGGTTCTGCAACTAGCTCGTTCCGTTCTACTAAACTAAATTCACCATTGCGCGCAATTAGCATATCAGCCATACAACAGCAGCAGCAGCAGCAGCAGGAGCAGACACACCTCCAGAGCAGCCAGATCCAACACGACCAGCCCTCTACAACTCACTTTGGCTTTAAAACTGTGCCCGAGGAGGTCAAGGAGTCTCTTGTGCGCAATGTGTTTTCAAGCGTTGCTTCCAACTATGACGTGATGAACGACGCGATGAGTCTGGGTATTCACCGCCTATGGAAAGATCACTTTATGCGCACTATGGCTCCTACCCCTGGTGCCAAGCTCCTCGATGTGGCTGGTGGGACCGGAGACATTGCCCACCGCTTCCTAGACTATCAGGACAATATCAACTGCGATTCCACTAGCACCGTGCACATGGTCGATATTAACCCTGACATGCTGCGCGAGGGTGAACGACGATTCGCCGATTCGAAATGGAAGCAAGAGGGCCGTGTGGATTTCACCGTAGGCAATGCAGAACATCTGGCCTTTATCGAAGATAACTCCTTCGACGCATATTCCATTGCCTTTGGTATCCGCAATTGCACCCATCCTGATCGTGTTGTGCGTGAAGCTTTCCGCGTACTGAAACCTGGTGGCCGCTTTATGTGTCTTGAATTCTCGCGCGTCACCAATCCTCTGCTTGCTGCTGCCTACGATCTCCACTCGTTCTATGTAATTCCTAAACTCGGTGAACTTATTGCCAACGATCGCAACTCTTACGAATATCTAGTTGAGAGCATTCGCAAGTTTCCTTCTCAGGATGACTTTGCCCAGATAATTCGTGAAGCTGGATTCACTACCATTGGCGCTGGATACGAGAATCTGACCTTTGGTACTGTTGCCATTCACTCGGGGTTCAAGTTCTAAATTTATACTTCTTGAAGGTACCCTGGTGTGCTTTTTTTTTTGTAATCACTTCTCTGCGATGAAGTAATCCGACCGTAGCGGCCTTGATATTGCGAATACTATGCAAAAAAGGCGTTGCAACATCAATAGACATTCTTGAAGTTAGGTGCTGATATCGATAGCGATGTATTTGTTACAAAAACTATTGGCGCACCAAAAAAATAATATTTGCGTCGGTCAAGGCAATTTTTGGCAGCGAGCGGCCTTGTGTTTTGCGTCATGAGAGCCAAGGTTTGTGTGTAGTTGGCATGCATAGTTTGCGTTAACAGACAAGAAGAAAGAACCAAGAAACAGATCAACAAGATATTAGTAGCAGTTTTGAATAGAGACATACAGTGGACAACTTTAGCAACGTTATAGCAATAATACATAAACGCATGCAACTTACATTGGTGTCGCCCGTATTCCCCCAAGAAGGGGAGGGTGTAGTTGGGTGTGGAATCGTTAAAGACCACATATGTTTGTCTGGCTATTCTGTCCGCTGGCGCCTCG
>JANBQQ010000157.1:4285-17045 GCA_027577275.1 Coemansia sp. RSA 988 | reverse complement strand
GGGATGTGGATCGGGATGTGGATCAGGATACGGATCTGCGAAAAAAGAAGATGAAATATGATCACGATGTACCTTAGGTTTGAGGTATTTCTCATTCGTAGAGTAGAGACGACCGTGACGGAAGCTAGGCACCAATGCGCACCTGCGCACATTTGCCCTGCAACTAACCATGATACAACCAATTTATACTACCCACTGTTGCTAAGCCTATCTAACTGGTGATTTATTTAGTGCTAATGCTTCAATTTAGCCCTCACGAACAAGTGTTATAATGTTTTCAACGTGGAAGGTCTGCGGAAAAAGATCAAATGGCTGGACGCCCTCAATACGATACACAGCTTCCGATTTGGCTTCAATGTTTGTTGTCTGACCATCAATGGTAATGGCACCTCGGGTGTACATATGTTGTATATCTCTCGCTTGCGCTGGCACACCACATGCAATATATATAATGACGCGAGGGCCATAGGCAATAAGCTGGTCAAGAAAGTCTGGGTTGCTCCCTTTGCGTGGCGGATCGATAATAACTGCAGTTCTATCGGCACTTGCACCAACCTTGTCAAATATTTTCGATGCGTCACCTAAAAGAAACTTGGCGTTGAAAACGCCATTCATTTTGGCGTTGTAGTCGGCGCAGGAAATGGATTCATTAGAAATCTCAATGCCCAGAACGCTTTCGAATCCTTTATGACAAGCAATGCCAAATAGTCCTGACCCACAGTATGCATCAATCAAGGTCTGAAGTCCGTTGGAGCTCCCGTCAGAGGCATACAAGACACGACCCCACCTTGACAGCTCGTCACGCACATATCCCGTAAACGCAGGAAGAATAGAAGCGTTGTTTTGGAAAAACGAGGATGCAGGGTATCGAAATTTAAGGTCACCCACAACATCGGTCACCCAGCTTTTTGGATCTAGCGTATAATCCTTTTTCAGCTTGAACGTTGGCACTGTGGCAATATCGACATCTTCCCCTGTTGCAACATTGGTCTCACGCACCAGGAGGGTCGCGCCACGTTTAAATGTTGACATTCTTGATCTAGCGTCTTCCCGTGCATCAGCAAGACCGCGCCTTACAGCATCAGTTCCAATTATACAGTCCTCAATATCCAAAACGCGACGCTGACCTGATCTAGTAAACCCGATTGGTACCTGTTCTGGCAATTGGCTGTGCTTGTTTACATCAAAGTGCGGCGTGAGCTTTGTGCGATAGCCAAGCTGCAAAGGAGACTGAATGACAGGTGACACTGTCAGCCGTTCAAAAAGTGGGTTGGCGTGCGCAAAAGCGCGCTGAACAACCTGGTGCTTGAAGCGAAGCTGGTCCTCATATCCAATATGCTGGAGCTGGCATCCGGAACATTCACCATAGTATTTACAAGGGGCTTCAACGCGCAGTGGCGATTGCTCACTGATTCCAAGAAGATCAGTCTGCGTGTACCCCCACTCGTGGCGCACCGATCTCACTCGCGCCCGCTCGCCGCTCAGCGTAAAGGGTACCGCAAATATCCATGGACGGCCCCCGCGGGTCACCAGCTCGCAAAGCTCCCCGGGCGACTCTCGGGTCGCAATTCCCATACCGCGCTCACTCAGCTCATGGATATAAACCTCAAGCTCGCACTCAGCCGGCTCGCCGCCTGCAAGCTTTGCCGGAACAGGAGGGTTGCGGCAGAACAATGTCTCGCTCTGCTGGTCGCCTGCAGGCCAGCCAAACGATGTTGGAAGCTCTGCAGTGCTTGAAGATGTGCGCCCAGAAAGCCATACTTCTTTCAGAAGCAGCTCCACTGCGTCAAGCACTGAATGGTCAGCAGCAGCTTTGCGCGCCTGGCGTGGCTTACGTGAGCGGGCGGTTTGGGCCCTCATGCGCTTTTGCGTAGCGCCAGCTGCCAATGCTTCGGCAGCAGCGGGGTTCGCCGGTGATATTGCGCGCTTGGCGCCGATGCTGGTGGTTGCGTCCTCAGACATGTGCCCTACCCTAGAAAGAACTATACAAACAGACGTATATGTGGCAATTGCCCTGCAGACAAAAACAAATCTAGAGCGCGCAGCGTTAATGCTGAGGCTGTTTGAAATTCTAACAAAGGACATACAGAGCCAAGATTCATGCACACAATTGTGCACTTGCCAAAGTGAAGAAATCTGCTTGATGATTTCTCCACAGATCTTGGCAGCAAAATGCTGATCAGCCATTCCTCACACGTGACCGTAAATTGGCAGCGGCTGTAGCTTTTCCAGCCCTTTCAAGTCCCTGTGAGGCATGTCTCTGCTTTGCAACCTCCATCTTTTAAAAGAAGCTCATCGTGCTTGCGTACGCATCCGTTTATACTCACCGCCTCATAGCATCGGTCAGCGACAGATGGCAGATAGGAACGCCCTTCTGAAGCAAATCCAGAAGGGAAGGAAGCTTAACAAGACAGTGACAAATGACCGCTCAACACCGCATGTAGGCGGCTCTACTGGCGGGGGCGGCGGCAGACCGCCTATGGCCGCTATGGGCCTTCCTCGTCCGCCAATGGTTCCCTCGACAGGGGCCTCTGGTGCGGCGGGCAAAAGCGTACCTGCAGATTTGCAAGCGGCACCTACACCAATGCCTGGCTTTGGTAATTTACTTTCAATGGAGCGGCCAAAACTGAAGCATCGTGCAGGAGGCATCGATGTAGGAAGAAGTAAGTTACAAGCAGCAGGAGTAGCTGTGGCGCTTGTCTTCTCTTATAGACACTACCCTCGGCCCTTGGCCTTTGCACCTTGGATTCTTAAATTTGGCTAACAACTAACGCTCTCTTGCGTTTGAAATATATGATGTAGCAAGCGAGGACAATGATTTCCCGACTACCAAGAACACGGCAGCGGAGCCTTCAGAACAGAACTCGGCGGGGCAAAAGATTGCCAACGGGCTACGATTTTCTCTACCTTTTCGCCGCAACAGTCGCAGCCGTGGCGAAAGCCATCCCAGCAACGGGTCAGAATCTTTTGGAAGCAAACCACGGGAACCGCCATCCCCGCGCCCTCTATCGCCAGGCCGCAATGGGTCGCCGGCGGTTCCAGAACGGCGACCAGATAGTGCAAGAAACTGGACGCCGCCTGCTCTTCCAACATCAGCCTCACGGCCTGCAAGCTCGGTCAGCGCCAAGAGAGCGCCTCCCAGGCCACCATTGTCCAGCAAGCCCCAGATCAAACCAAAACCAGCGGGCCTTGTAGCAGGACGTATGTCCTCTGCACATTCGCCGCCTGCTGCTGGATCCGGCGGCTCGCCTAGCCTCCGCGGCCAGATACGCCTGGTCTCATCTCCCACACAGGACCCACCACGGACGTCGTCTAGGACCTCTGCAGACGATCGCGATGATTCGGGTGGTATTATAGCCGAGAGCCAGGGAAGCGTCAGCTCGCTGGCGGGGATGTTCGGACAGAGCATTAAGAATCGAAATGTCGGGCACGGCCGCACGCTTACAGGCGGTACATTCACGGGCCCTGCCTCGATGTCCAGGGTACCCGCTAGAGCACCACCGCCACCACCTAGTACGACGGGTGGCGGGGGCGCATCGCACCGACGGACGAACAGCGCCGCAGCCCCCAGTCATCTGCCGCCTCCGCCACCGAAGCCGCCGCTGTCATCGCCGCCCGCAGACAAGGGCATACCGGTTCGTGAGGGCAAGTGGACTTTCCATTCACTCTCGGATCTGCCGCCGCCTCCTCCAGCTGGAAAGATCGCTCGCCACGCCTATCCGAGCGGAAACTTTACCGGCAGCACTATTAATCTTGATGCGTAGTATACGCTCCTTCTCGTTCCTGATGCCAAGAGCGACGTATTCTCTGCTCAGGTTAACTTGCAGACACTTTGCATGGACTGCCTCCTTTCTTTTGGGTGTCCGTCTTGCCTAAGATAGCGCGTAAAGCTGGGTTTTCCGCACATGCGTACCAGTCAGCATTAGCAACGTTTACCCGGCTCTGAGGAGGTGAACAATACCCTCTAATTCAAGTGCAAGGGTTCAGCTGAGCCGCGTCAATTGCTTTCTGTTTTTCAGAAGAATAATTAACACTTGGATACAGTTTTTACGAAAACTTTTAGCGCATCATAAAAATAACACTTGCGTCAGTCAAGGCGATTTTTGGCAACGAGTGCTATTGTGTTTTGTGTCGTGAGAGACGAAATTTGTGCGTGATTGGCGCTAACAAGCAAGAAGAACGGACCAAGAAACAGGATAGCAGCATATTAGTAGGGTTACATAGAAACATTATACCAATAAAATGCAACACATGCAATTTACCTTTGTGTCGCCCGTATTTTCATAAAGGAGGGTGTAGTTAGATATGGTGTCGTTCAAGATCACAAATGTTTGTCTGGTTACTATGTTTGCTAGCATATCAACATCCATCAACGTACGCATGCGTATAAACATGCTTTCTTTGTGTGGACTATTGTTCGGGTACTTACTATTGAAATGACATCCATCTTCTAGCACGTTAACATCTTGCACTGCGTACATTGTTTATATACTCGCAGATATGTGTCATTCTTTTATTGTTAGTATTTTTTTTATAGAAATTACATGGAGACTTTAACATCTATCAACTTTTATTTAGAGGAGCATGTAGTGAGTATGCTTATTATGTGGTAGTCAGTTTGTGTTGGTCTTGTCCTGTGGATAGATAAGCTGCCTTCTTCTAGCTGTGTCTAGAGAAGTCTCGCTAAAGAGAATTTTCTACCAAGTATAAAAATGCAAGCCAACTCTACAGCTGTTCATGTTTCTTGGCTTTTGCTGCCAGTGCTGCTGACTATTACTGCTGCTCATGTCACAGGACAGAGGTAGTGGTAATTGTCTGTTTCCTATTCCAATGCCAAGGCGAGTGTCAGCGCAGACCTTAAACCGATGTCCTCTCTGAATATGCGCAAATGACGCCCTACCCACAACACAAATGTACTGCCTGGTTGATACAAAACCCGCAATACCAAAACCTGCTAAAATAGTCAGCCTCCAACGCTAATGCTTTTGCGAAGAATTAGCACAGTAGACAGTGAAGCAGGTACTAACCAATCTTTTCTTAACGCCACCATTTCAGTCGTTGTCTTTTGCTGTTATATACTTGTGTCTGGTTAACCCCGCCTTTTCAACATTCTGGCCACAGTCTTAAGCCTGGTCCCCAGCAGGTTGTTGCGAGTGTCGCTTGGAGAGTTTCTTCCAAATATAGATGCAAAAGTCGCCGGTTGTACGGGTTTCTGCAATTGAAGACGCACCGCTAACGCCATCACCTCAATGTGAAAACGATAGCGCCGACCCAAGGCCACCAAGTACATGTGCACTAGCCAGCTGCGCTTCTTATGCTGACTACAGCAGCCTCGCACTGGCGGAGTTGCCCAGTGGTATATCTGGTAAGCTACCGCACACGTATGAAGCGCATAGGGATTGCACGCTCTTCCCCTCTGCTTTTCAGAGAAGCTCTGATGCAGGTGACTGGATTTAATATCATTGGCGTATGACCCCCCCCCACCTGTGCTGGGCTAGACACCCTTCCACATCCACAACGCACTGCCTTCAAATTCCACTACAACAACAGGCTAATTCAGTTTGGCGGTTACTTTCTCAATCATAGAAGAGGCTGTGATTCTCGATCTGAGCCGTAATGCGCTAAAACTTTTACCGCTGGGAATTGGATACACATTTTCCTTACTCCACACGCTCGATATATCGCATAATCAATTGACAGAGTTGCCTGAGGATATTGGCCATCTCTGTGCTCTACACTCTCTCTACGCGAGCAACAACATGCTCGAACATCTTCCACGCTCGATCGACGCGCTACACCATCTTGAGGTCTTGGACATATCTAGGAACAGCATTGCATCGCTGGATCTACCAATATCGCGCCTCCCCGCTCTTCGTATATTTAATATTGGTGAGAACAGACTTACCCGGCTCCCATCCTTTTTGGGGTTGCTAGCAAAGACCCTAACTGTGCTGCTTGTCGATGGGAACCCGTTCAATCGCGCCCACCAGGCTCTAATTGAGCCAATTCTTATTACACCGCCAAAGGAGTCAAGGCAGGCCACAATAATGGTAGAGAGGACGGTGAGAGTGCCGAAAAAAGCCACTACGCAGGGTGAATCTGCAAGTAGTGACACTGCGATTGCCGACGCCGCTGATGCCTTATCGCCTCTACCAAAGTCGAAAGAGTATATGGCTGCAATTAGGCAGTTGGTGGGTATTGGATTTCGCCGCCGCCATCGTCGCTTTCGCGACGAAGGAGAATCGGCACCTCAAGTAACTCACGGCTTTGCCGCTAACAGCAAGCACCCCATTTCTATTGACGGCGCCAGTCAGAGATCCACATACAATAGGCCTCAAAGTCTATCAGTAGACGCACCGGCTGAACTAGTTCAGGATGCGGCCAAGGTAGCCCATGTCCTTTGGCGACTGCGTGATGAATGGGACCTCGACCCAAAACTCAGCGAGTCGCTTATTGTCGAAAAGCATATTGCACAGCAGTGTAGCCATGATGCACGGATAGTAGATGTGTACGTAACCGACGAAACACATCGCGTGGTCGAAAGCAAACCTGGCAGCAGTCTTCGGATGAAGATTCTCTCGGAGCTTCTTGTCACCGAGGTCACTTATGTCGACACGCTAAAGAATGTTGTTGGTGTGTATCTTAACCCCATGCGCGAGGCGAAGATCCTAGCCGAGTCGGAACTGCGGAAGATTTTCTCCAACGTTGAGGTGATTTTGGCGTTCCACAATGACCACTTTCTGCCTGCCATTACGCACGCCCTTTCCCAGCCGCTGATGGCCATAGGCAATGTGTTTCTGCAGCACAGCGCGCACTTTCGACTGTATTCCACTTACACCAACAGCCACGACACAAGCGTCCGCACACTTGCCGCTGTGGCTTCCCGCCGACCTGTCAGCAGCTTTTTGCACAATGCCCGTCATGACGTCACGCAGATCGGCCAAGTCACTCTCGATGGCCATCTCCTCACACCTGTGCAGCGCCTTCCGCGCTATCGCTTGCTGCTAACTGGCATTCTGACAAACACCCCGCATACACACCCCGACTACCAGCCACTGACTGCTGCGCTTTGCGAGCTTAATCGGTCTATTCATGAAGTCAACGAACGTAAGCGCGTTCACGAAAACCTGCTACTATTGCAACGCCTTCAAGAGCAAATCACTGGTGCTGCTGACATTCCGCTGACCGTTCCGCATCGTGTACTCAAGCTTGTTGGTAGCTTTCGCCTACAATCTCTCTGTACATCGCCTACTGCCAAGCACGGCGTTGCGCTCAAGAGAATTAGCGTTGGCTCTGTCCACCGCTACTTTCTATTTAATGACATGCTTCTGCAGTGTCTGCCAGGAATGAACAAGGACATGCGTGTCAGCCGTGTGTACTGGCTGCGCTCGCGCCTCAAGCCCGCTGATATCACTCATGACCATAGCCTGCGCATTGTTGACTCCGACTGCATTCTGTACCTTCAAGGTGACTTGGAGAATGTACGCCGCTGGGCTTGCGAGATCAATCGCCGCCTGACAGACTGACACGTTTTGCTGTTTGTACTTCTGTGCCATCACGTGTATATTCTCCCTAAGTCTGTTCTATATGTTTCTATATTGGCTTACAGTTATTTGTGGCGCGTTTATCGCCATTGACAGTAGGTAGCATCGCTGCTTGCTGCTACATTTTCATATCCTTGGTTATCGATCATCGCTCATCTGCTCATCAGATTGCCGAGCTCATTCTCGATCACCTCACATCGACATTCTTCAACAATGGTATATGAAAATAGGCGCCAATCGATTCTGCAGCTTTTTGACGACAAGCCTCGAATTAATGTGTGTGCGCCCATGGTACGATACTCAAAGGGTGCATTTCGGGAGCTTGTGCGCGATTATGGTGTTGATATTGCCTACACCCCCATGATATTAGCGGATGTATTCAAATCGAGTGCATTTGCCCGTCAAGACTATACTACTAATAATAGCGATTGCCCGGTAGTGGTGCAATTTGCAGCACATAGCCCTACCGACCTGGCCCAGGCTGCGGAGATTGTTGCGCCTTATGCTGATGGGATTGATCTAAACTGCGGTTGTCCCCAACGGTGGGCCTATAAAGAGTGTATAGGTGCCTACTTGTCTGAGCGGCCTGAAACTGTGCAGGAAATGGTACATGCAGTAAAATCCACAGTTAACATACCATGTTCCGTCAAGATTCGAAAACATCCATCTGACATGCGCAAGACCGTGGAGCTTGTTCGTCGGGCTGAGAGAATGGGGGTCGACTGGATCACTGTTCATGGACGCACACGCCACCAGAAGAGCACCGAGCCTATTGATTATGAAGCCATCCGACTTATAAAGGAATCTGTCTCTATACCTGTGCTTGCCAATGGTGGAATATTCTCAGTTTCTGACGCAGAGACAATGTATGATAGAACTGCTGTTAATGGTGTCATGTCTGCCCGGGGGTTACTTCAGAATCCAGCATTATTTGCTAGCTATGACCACACTCCTCTATCATGCGTTGAGAAGTATATCAACCTTGCGCTTGCCTATGGTACTCCAACCTTTATCTTACACCACCATCTTATGTTTATGCTAGAATCGGTGATGAGCAATGTTGAGCGCAGGACATTCAACTGTCTATCTTCTACCCCGGCTATCTTAGACCATTTAACATCCTATTATTTTTAATTCTAATTCTTCCTCTATATATAATTTGATTTGCACAGTTTGTTAAGTCTTTTTCCGTCCGTCCACGGACAACGCTAGGGAGAATGGACAAATGCGCGATGCTTGAAGAATTCTAGCCGCTCTCCGGCTGTTTGATTGGTTTGAATAGAAAGTATCGTTAGTCAAGCAGTATTCCCTAGCATATAGCGTTATCCAGAACTAGTAAACGTATTTTTGCACCTTTTCTTTACTTTAAAATTGATTTAACCAACACCAAACACAAGGAAGACGCATGAAATTTATGATTGGCAGTATATCTTCTCAACGCAAAACAGAAAGGGTGACAATTGTTGCGCTCTGCCACAAATACTGTGATTATAGCATGGCGCTAAATGTGGAATGCTGGGTATATAAATCCCGAATACTACTTTTTTTTTTTGAAAGACCCGCCATATTAATGACAAAAATTACTACGTACCGCAGAAAACCTGAATTGCTCCTAATGACCACAATTTGTAGTCTAAAAACACCCCTCGGACAATTGCTGCTCAGAGTAATCAGCATTGCTCTTTTTCTTTCTTTCTTTTTTTTTCTTTCTTTAAAAATATGGCCTGACAGTTTATCCGATCACGTCTAACACCAAATAGAATAAGTAAATAATTTAATAGTTTACATATTCTAGCCACTTTTTGAGTAGTTCTGCGAAATATTATTAAATAATGCAAACATTAAGCTAAAACATTGAGTATGCAAGGTTTGCCATGCCGGCGGGCAAGATCACATTATATTTAAAGGAGCTGCTTAGACTGTAGACCCACTTGCTAGTATTAATCAGACTTTGCTCTGCACAGCCAATGCAATTTCTATACGCTACCTTTATCGCAAAGTGGCTACTATTTGGACATTTGGTCTGAAAGGGTTCTCCATCGCTGGCACCGTGAAAGCAGCTTGCTGATGCTCTAGCTGCTAAATTTGCAAAGCAAAACATGCAGAAATGCTAAACATGCTCCATATTATATTTGAATCCATTGAGTATGCTGGTCGGCATATGGATAAGTTTGGAATACCACAATCTCAGTAGCACATACACGAGCTGCAGCATATTCATGCTGAGGTTGGCGGGCTGACCCACTTTGAATTGGTGAGGAAATGCACCAGCAGCTGAACGACGAGCAGGAGCCATTTACAAGCAGATTATATTGGCAGTAAAAGCGAGAAATGCAGCAGCCCCGTCAATCGATGGTCGCACCGACGGTGGCAGAATCTTTGTCATTAATGCAGTTCTGTCGACACTGCGTGGCCACGGCAGGAAGATGCTTTTATGTGCAACAACAACACTGGCGCTTTAATCATAGTGGCGGCTGCACAACCCATTCACACTTTCATATTCCAATTTAGCAGGATGAGCTAGGGCTACATTGCAATATAGACCCAAGAACTGATCGCGTAGAACTTCTCGACGAGGCTGCAGTCATCATCTGGGATAAGCTGCCGTTGTCCAACCGAGCTGCGGTTGAGACCGTCGACATCATGCTGCATGAGCTCTGCAGCAGCGACCAGCCATTCGGTGGCAAGGTTTTTTTGTCGGGATTGGTGATTTTCGACAGGTCGCTCCTGTTGTGTCTGGCGCGAAGCGTCTTCGGAAAATTCTTGAGTCGATCAAGACGTCGCCATTGTGGAGGGGAAGGGGCTTCCAAGTTTTAGCACTCGTCCAACCAATGCGCGATGTCAGCGATCCCGAATGGTCTGCCTTCGTTAACGGCATTGGCGATGACACTTCTGGCCACGAGGTAACACTACCATTGCTCGCACAGATATCAGGAGCTGCATCGGCAATTGAGTTTATCCTCTCTGATACCTTTCTTAATGACACTGAAGCTTGCACGCGGCGCTCCATTTTGTGCCCGCTCAATGCACAAGTGGATGAAATAAATTCAGCGGTGTTGGATCGCGTCTTGGGCAAACCGCACTACAATGCTAAACAACAACCTGCTGGAGATAGAGAATGCACCGATCGCTGAGCAGCAGGCAATTCAGGCCCTTGTGGTGGCAGAATCCCCAAATTCAATCAATCAGTCGGGCGTACCCAAGCACAGGCTGGTGCTAAAGGCTGGATGAATTGTTACGCTGCTGCACAATATATCTGTTCCATGCGGCTTAGTCAAGAACAGCCACCTGGTCATCCAGCGCATCATGAGGAGTCTAATTGAGGTATGTCTTGCTGCAAACAGTGAGGTATTCCTGCTGCCGCGCATCGACTTTGTCTTTAAGACAGGGGGATATCCTTAGTGGATGCGGTATAGACATTTTTCACTGCGAGTTGCCTATGTGTTAACCTTTTATAGTGCACGAGGCCTTACACTTGATCGGGTAGTACTAAACCTGCAGTCTTTGCTGTTTGCCCATGGAGTGCTTTACACTGGGCTAACGCGCATCCGGGACCGTCGCGACGCCATGGTTATCGTTCCGGAGAATCAACAAGGCGAGTTTAGTACGCGGAACATTGAATACGCGGAATTGCTTGGATAGCTCTTTAATTTAATGTATTCAATGGCAAATTTTAAAAAGCATTGCGATCAGTGTATGGGAAAAACATTTATTGATATTAAAAACATCTCTATACTAGTGTACAACATTTAAATTCGGTAAAATTCTAAAACTAGGCCGACATAAACCCGACACCCGTGGGTGTCGGGTCCATTGGTAGTGCCATCGGCGCGGCCAATTTACTTTACATTAAATGTTTTGGTTAATCACCATCTTGATCCTTCTGGCTGTCGCTAAGAAAAGGACCTTATAATTAGATGAAGTACTTGACCTTCACGTTAATGTTTAGTTTTTGCCTTGAATCTATTTATTGTTGTCATACGATACCCACATAAGTCATTTTTGGATTATATTCAAGTTAATCTGGAAAAATAGTTGGGCGAAGCAATTTTATTGGATTTTTGTGAGATAAACCGCGTATTTGAGATTTCCAATTCAATTATTTAAAGATACCTATTTACATTGTGTGCTGTAAACAATGTCGCAAGTATACATGCGAGTGTAGTTTTTTTTTACAGGGGTTCAGTTCAGGGCTCGGGGGTTTTGGGTAATTTAAAGGTTTAGAAGGGACTTTGAAGAGAAGGGGGTGTTAGAAAAGAAACTTATATCAGACAAGTCCATATAATTATATGGTAAAAGTTATTAAAGCAAGCATCAACTTCTTGGACAATAGACACTAAGCAAAATATTGAATATTGAATAATAAACAACATGCGTTATAGAAAAACTACAGTAGCCAAGAAATTCATAGCCACCCCTGCCCAAAGGTGCCCTTGGCACCAAGTGAAGAGGTTCGCAAACGCGAGAACGTTGTTTGTGGCTCTGCAAGAGCCCAAACCGTGTTCTGAGCTTTTGCGGAAGCGAACACCACGAGCAGCCTCCACTTGTTTGTAAAAAAAAGCCCCACCCTGCTCCCATTCTGACTACTAGCGGATCAGGGGAGCCTAAATATTAATCTTTTGTCATTCAGGTTAGAACACCTCTTTCTCTTCGCTTTCGCATATACTTTGTTTTATTTGTTTGAATATCAACTGTCTATTATAGTCATGTATGTCAGCGGCGAGATCCAGATAGTTCCAATTAGCCCAGATGCCTCATTTACAAAGTACATAGCCAGGGTGAAATCCATTATGGAAGCATCTGGCCTCCAGCATACAATGCATGACTCTGGTACCAACTTTCAGGGTGACTACACACTAGTTATGAATGTTACCCGGGATTGTATGCAATCAGTGCTAGACAATGGTGTCCCCAGGGTTCTCTGTTATTTAAAGCTTGGGGCTCGAACTGACAAAGACTACTCTGCTGAGCGGCCTGCGGCTGAGAAGGTTGAGCATTTCTTAAAGGCAAACACCTGCAATAAATGAGCATCTTTAATCTGTGTGGGGAATGCCTGCTAGGGGCATTACCAGACTTGTACCGATTCTTGGGCTAAAAGCCCAGCGTAAATTGCCAACAAGAGTGGATCCCCCTATCCTCTTTCAATAGCCTATAGCTGAGCATTCTCATACCTGCTAATACATAGAATAAGATAGGGAATCAGGCGCTAGTTCTGA
>JANBQQ010000156.1:11265-33523 GCA_027577275.1 Coemansia sp. RSA 988 | reverse complement strand
AAAAACCTCGCCTGTTTATGCAGCATCCCCCTTTCTGAGACATTGGCTTTTCTAAGCCGTATCCTTTGGTAATCTGGGGAATTCTCAGTTCCAATTTTTGTGGAGGATTTCTGCTCTACAGATTGTTCCCTCTTTCTCTACTCTCACTTCTTATTCTTCAGTTTATCGACAACTTGTACTTTTCCTTTGCTAATTTGAATATGCCCGTATTTTCAGCAGCGCAGGCTCTTCCTGCCAACATTATTGAGGAGATTTCTAGCTATATCTATACGCCGCTAAATCCAAGAGACAGTTTGGATTATCCTCGGCCGCCACATAAATACCTCAAGCTTATTCCCTTACTTAGTTTGTGCAGGAGGTGGAGATACGCTGTCTCTGCTGTTTTTTACCACACCGCTCAGCTTCGTATGGATAAACCCATTACCGGCGTAGTTGATGATAAACGCGTGCTTAACATAAAGGATGCTATTGAGAATGGATGTCAGCACAACATTCGTCATATACACATGGTTATCGACATGGTTGACTTTTGCGAGCGGTGGGACGTGCAATCACCCAACCATGCTTCCCTGCTTCAAAAATGTGGTCCAATGTTTGCAGTGCACAGCATGTCCATTTATATTGCACTGCAATATGATATGGATCATAATAGTTACATTATTACCGAAGCGCCCTTGCTAGATTACAATCAAGATATAGATAGAAATATCGCTGCTTTCGCCGATGCACTAGACGAAACTTTACCGAACTTCAGACAGGTAAAAATTTATAGGGAACCGCTGGTTGAGGATGTGTGTACGAATACTCCCACAGAGGAGGTCATTAACAAGCTGAACTCAATTATTAATCGCAATACAACACAGCTTATACTTACCAGCTTTGGGTGTATACTGCAGCTAGTGTTAGATCCGCCTGGTGACTGTTTGCAGAGTATCACACTAGGCAGCTGCTCACTGGCAGAAGTCCAGGTTGCTTTAATCCGACGCAATGCCAATAGTCTAGAGATGCTGTCCATTTATGTTATGGGCAATGGTCCTACTATTGATATAATTGCAGACGATAAAAATAAAAATAGTGCTTGCATTTATCCGTGTCTTCGGCGCCTGAGAATTAACGGCTGGCTTGAGGAAAATACTATATCTACGCGATTGATGGGGGATCCATTTCCACGACTAGAAACCTTGGAGTGTGAAGGTCAATTTCCACTACATTTGACTGATATTCTAAAACAAGGCCGTTCACATATTCGGAATCTTATTCTTGATTTGAAAGAGGACCTTTTGAAACTACATATCGAAGATGGAATCTTTGACAAAGGGGCATTTGCCAATCTCCAATCGGTTTCGCTAGATTTATATTTGCTAAATCCCTCAGATGCCTTTGTCAATGCTGAAATGCTATTTAAAAGGACTTTCGGTCTATGCAAGTCCATACGTAGAATCAGCTTTCCGGGCATAAAACTTGATAATATTGCAGAGGTTATCTCAAAAGTAGATGTTTCAGAAAACCTGCGCTACTTGGATGTACACGACACATATCTTACAATTGACAAGGTAATCGCAGTTCTATGCGCATGTCCGCGGCTTTTTGGCGCAGATATATCTCTTCAAAAGGATCCAGAGTGCAGAGAAAGAGGAATACCTGCAAATGGTCTTTTGAAATGTTATCAAAATGAATATAGCGACCGTCAATCCAGTGTCGTGCATCTACATTTAAAAAGTCTTGGCTTTCCGAACATTCGGCGAGCAAGTGAGTTTATTTTGTTGCTAGTCGATATCTTATCAAGCATAGAACATGTCAGTCTGTTGCCGGGATATTTTTCAGACGCCGAACGTGTGATAAAAAGTATCAAAACGGTACGCAAACGACCTGCATATAAGGGCCATACAAGATTGGATAACGTATCTTTCTACATTGAAAAAATGTGTTATCCTTTCCCGATGCCACCTCCCTAGAAGAAAAAAAATCTAAACCAAGCTTATTTTTTTAAATATTTTGAATCCTATGCTTGTACACTGTAAAATCCAAAATCTCCATGCTCTGGAAAATAATGCCAGTATCAAGAATAAAGAATAGAAAACTCCACTTCTTAGTGAGTGCAATATCAGCAAATAAAATTATAGGTGAACTGGACAACTGATTTGAGTGGGCAACGGGAGTAGGGACTGCTATCGGCCAGAGGAGCTGTTACTGAGAGTGAAGGTATCGAGCAAAGTGCAAGGAACGAGAGAAAGACAATGGAGAAAAGAACCAAAAGGCGGGATCGTACGGGATCCGAAAAATTGGGATCGCTGTTGCATGCTTAGCCATTGTAAGCGACGCAGTACAAGCGGGGCGATGTGACTGAGGCCAGCTGAGGGCTCTTTTGAAAGTCGGAGGCGCAGGCATCCTTATTGAGACATCGACTTGTATAAAATATGCACTTTGGTTCTCTGAAAGAACTCTCGACCACAGTTACTGTGTGCAACTTTTCTTCTTGGCATCCTATTCTCACTTTTTGTTCTTTTCTCTTCAGCTAGTCAATTTTTTATACTTTGCCAGCTTGATAATGCCCGTATTTTTATCAGCACAGGTTCTTCCTGCTCATATTATCGAAGAGATTGCCAGCTATGTCTGCGCGCGGCAAAATCTAAGTTACCTTTGGGGATACCCTAAGCAATTAGATATACCCACAATGCTTATTCCATTCCTTGGTCTGTGTAAGAGATGGAGATACGTCGTTTCTTCCATACTCTTCCGCTCCGCTCAGCTCTGCATGGATGGACAGACTACTCGAGGCTTCACTGATGAGCGCGTGCTAAACATAAAGAAAGCTATTGAGATTGAATGTCAGCATCACATTCGTCACATACACATGTTTATCGACATTAACAACCTTTGTGAGCAATGGGACACATCCTCATCCAACTACGCTTCTATACTTTACAAATGTGGCTCAATGCCCGCAGTGCAAAGCATGTTTGCTTATCTTACGCTGGCGAACGATAGTGAGCATTACAATCGCATTATTGGTGAAGAGCCTATAGATGATATCATGCAGAATATCAGCCGCAATATTGTTACTTTTGCCAAAGCGATGGATGAGATCTTACCATTTGCAAATCGGGTGGAAGTCTTAAGTATAATCACCAACCGCTCTGATGCGGATAGGCGCAAAGTGCAGATTGCTAACAAAGTGTTTTCTGCTATTAATCGCCACACAAAGAAAATTACTCTTGTCGGTTGGGGGTACACAGAACAGCTACTTTCCAATTTATCTGATGATCGTTTAGAGAGTATTAAATTGAACATAGGCCCACTGACAGAAGCCCAGACTGCTCTAATACGACGCAATTCTAATAGCCTCGAACAGCTGTATATTTATGGAACAGAGGTAACCCCTGTTTTTGATATAATTGTTGATAAACACCTTGGATGCAGCATCCGCATTTATCCCCGTCTCCGTCATCTGAATATTATTAGCTGTAATGAAAATGAAAATATTTCACTACTGCCGGAGGTGGATCCATTTCCGCAGCTAGAGACCTTGGAATGTAGAGGACAATTTCCATTTAAATTGACTGAGGTACTAAAACAAGGCCGTTCACATATTCGCACTCTTATTATTGATTTGGACGAATCCTTTGTAGAACTCCTTATCAAGGATAAAATATTAGTAAAAAACGCGTTCGCCAGACTACAGTCAATTTCGCTAGGCGTAAAATACAATAGCCATCTCAGCACCTTTACCAGTACTTTGCTAATCGCAAGGGTTTTCAAGTTATGCGAATTCACACGGAAGATCGGCTTTCCAAATATCCATTTTGACTCTATTGCCTTGGAAATATCCAACGTGAAGGTCTCACAAAGTCTGCGTTATCTAGATATACGATCCACACCTCTTACAATTGATGAGGCAATTGAGGTTCTATGTGCATGCCCGCGACTACTTGGTGCAGATATATTTTTTAGGAAAGATCCGGAGATTAGTGAAGAAGCATTACCCAGTAAGGACCTATTGCAATATTATCAGGGTAAATATAGTGGTCATACGTTCAGCGTCGAGCGTCTAAATTTAACGCAGATAAAATTTTCAAACTCTCAACAAGCAAGCGAATTTGTTTTGTTTCTGGTTGCTATCGTATCGAGCATAACAAAAGTCTGCCTAACACGAAGATACTTATCAAATAGGGCGCTCTTGATAAACTGCATTGGGATTGCACGCAGTGGCTCTTGGTACGCAAATCTTACGAGATTGGATAGCGTGAGTTTCTTCAATGAAATATAATCCGCTTTGTTTTAAGTTTTTTTTTTTATTATTTCTCTATATATCATTTATTGTTCTCAGTTTTTTTTTTTTAGAATTTATCCGAACGTCTGTCTGTTCATGGAAAATATTAGACGGAATTTCAAAAAATTTCGATATCTGGTAAGGCTCAACTATATAGTAGACACATGATTGGCTTATATGAATAATATCATTAATGTTTTATTATTGAAATAAACAAGTGCTGAGATGATTACAGGGCGGCGCGCCAATCGGTATGTTTCAAAAAGCCTCTTGTAAAAATGTGTTACGACATTAGAATAATAAGAAAAACAGCATTTGACGCTACTCTGCTCGAGACACGAGAACTAAACAATCGCGGTCAGGCTTGACAGGATTCATAGTCATCCACGTCTTGCGCGGGATATCGGGCACCAATCCTGAGCCACGGAGTTTATCGTCAAACTCTACAGTAGTCGAACTATCCATCTTGCCCATTGACGATAAGCTTAACTGTGCATTTTGGTCGTCGGGGAGGCGAATATTGTAATTGCGAAGTAAGTTAGCCAGCACAACATGCATCTCGACCAGTGCCAGATTACGTCCAAGGCAGGCTCTGACGCCTGTGGAAAAGGCAATCATATTATGTCTCTCTTCATTTTGACACATGAAACGATCGGGATTGAATGTAGTGGGAGATGAAAATGCTGTCGGGTTCATATGCACCGAGTGGACAGAGCTGCAGATCCACGTACCCGCTGGTAATAAGTAGCTTCCTAATCTTACGCCGCCAGTTGGAGCAATCCGGGGAAGGATACTAGGTGCAGGACTCAATATTCGTAGAGATTCGCTAATCACTGCACTAAGGAAAGGCAGCTTCTGACGACAGTCTTCGAAGGTAATGATTTTTGTTGGGAATTCCTGACGGATATCTGTGGTAAGGCGGTGGAGGATATGCGGATTATGAAGAAGCAGAGACAGTGTCCATGTCATTGCAGCCGAGGTAGTGTCGACGCCGGCGATCAGATGAAGGATAGTTTCAGAAATCATCTGCGGGTCGTTTAGTGGCTCGCGGTGATCACCATTGCGACCCGAATCAAGCATCATCTGAAGAAGGTCAGCTTTTGGTTCGCCACCGCTATCCCTTTGACGCTGATCAATGGCAGCAGCACTAAATGAAATCAGAGCCGCCAATGGCTTTAATCGTTTCCCAAGCAATCGCGGAAGACGCTTTAGCCAAGGCAGTGCCATAGTAATATAATTAAACACCCGAATACGTGTCAAAATGGGAACCAGCTCGTGATACTCATTCTGCAGAGCACAAAAGTCTTGACCAAAACCAAGTGCGCCAATTGTGTCCAGCGCAATTAGCAAGAACCACTTGTGATACTGCATCTCTACTTTTTCCTCAGTATCATGTGAGCAACTACTGAGGAGCGTATCGATTTTTTGCTGCACGTTTACTACGCCGCATTTCAAAATTTTGTTCTCCATGCTGTTAAGATGCTTGTGAGAGAATCCGGGTCCCAATTGCTTTCGACGTTCTATGCTGAGTTCAGGAGACCTTGTAGAGAAGGTATTGGGCTCCAACATCTCCGGTATATCGTAAGATGGAGCCTTGATAAAGGCATGTGAGCCGAGTATCTGCTTGACATTGGTAATGTCACAGATTGACACGCGCTGTGGAGATATCCTAACAATAGGTCCATATTCCTCATGAAGCCTCTGGATAAATTCAGGCATCTGGCCACGTAACATGTGGTATCGCATGGGAATGCTTGTGATCGAATGCAGAAAGGCGCCTGGAACTTCCGATAATGGCGTAACCCATCGTTCATATATGACTTTGAAAAGCGCCAGAACTAACACAAGAGCTGTTCCCGAAAACATCACACTGCACAAGGGAGTGCTGTTGCCAAAATCGTCGTCGTCGTCAAATAGCAGGCGTGTAGAGTTGCCACCGGCACCATTCATCTAAACACTAGCAAAAAAGTAAGAAAATATTAGCTTTTAAAAAAACGGCCTCTTTAATTTCCCCTACTCAATAAACTTTTTATTTTTTTTGGTCTAAGAAATGTTGAAACTAAAAAGTGGTGGCCTAGACAAAGGCTTATTGAGAAGCAAAGGGGGGTTTGCTTCATTAATAAACTAATGTCGATTGTTGCTAAGAGAGTCCTGCCCGTGTGAGCTTTTTTCCTAGGAATTGCTGCAAAAAAAAAAGCAAGTCGGATACTGCTGGTTACAGTTTTGTGGCGAACCCCTCTCAAAAACCCAAGCAAAAGAGGATAAAATGCAAAAGAAACACAGTAGACAAATCTACAAGCACACACGGCAAAAGGAACTTTATCCATCTACTCGTCATCTGCATCGCTGGAATCCTCCTCCATCACCGCCGGGAGAACGTTCATGTCCAGATCAAACTCCTGATCGCATCCCAGATAAGCATCACACATAAGGAACATCTTGTAGACTGCTGGGCCCTCAGATTCTGGAGCCACAAACTCAATACGAGTAGTAAGCTGTCTCCCAATGCTGACCCGCTTGACCACTGCCAGCGACTGGAATTTAGGGTCGCCAACTACCAGCCACCAACCCTCCGCCTTGCTGTAAGGGAAGAAAGGCGCAATTACTGGGCCTGGCACCATCTCAGCTTCATCATCATCCCACTCACGATCCAGCGAGAGTTCAACAATGACCGATGACCCAGCCGTGATCTCATCAGAATCTTGGATCTCATAAGAGACTTCAATATTCGGATATCGGTTGACAAAGGCAGCAACCTCGCTAATCTGAACACTGGGCAAGCCATGGAGTAGTTTCAAGCGCGCGTCATCTTCCATATCCATAACATCAAAGACGTTCTCGATTTCCAGAGCCTTACAGTCGCGCAATCGTTGAGCAGTTCCCAAATGCGGTACCTGCTTGACAAGTGGATCGCGACCTTCCCAAACAGCCTGCACAGTCATCTGCGAAAGCTCCATTGCCGCTAGTGCAGGTGTCATCCATCCCATCGACGAAGACACATCAACCATAGCCTGCAACAACGGCAACACGCGTGCAAGCACCCACTTCTGATCTGCAGCCAAGTCAGCAGGCAGCGTTAAACGTGAGAAGTGCGCTTGCAGCAGAAGATGTGTACGCACCCGCGGCGAAATCCATTTACTCTCACCGTCGACTTCGGATGAGCTCGGTAGAGGAACTGGTATGCGGTTAGCAATGCGCGCGAGTATTCCACCTTCACGGTGACGGATGGGAAGGGCCTCGAATTCGTCAGCAGCAGATACAATGTCCAATACACCGCGTAACTTTATCTTTGCAGAGAGCGACAGTGCAAACATCTCCACAGTCAAGTAGCGGATCTGGTAGTAGGCTGATATCATACCGAGGTTGGTAGCAGTCACCTCCTCTGATTCGCCCTCGTCCATCGTCAAGCACTTTGCAGCAGCTAAATCTCCAAGAGTCGATTCGATTAGCTCCGACAGATAATTGGAAAGATGCTCGTGCGAGGTACCCTGCAGACCATAGTAGTTCGGATTCTGTACCAAGCGACGGTACATTAGCGTCCAGGTCAGATAATCCACGGCATCCTGCTTGCTCTCAATGGTCTTTGCCACGACTTCGCTGTTCATCGGATCGTGCAGTTGGGAATCCAGTCGTGACTCCAGTGGCAAAGGCTCGTACAAGAACTTTTTGTAGAACTCGCGCTTATTGGCCATGCACATCAGCACACACAGGCCCTGGCGGTCCTGCGGCCGTGATGCCCGACCCATCATCTGTAGCACATCAGGAACAGGATAATCAGTGTAGCGGTGCTCGCGTCCGTTAAAGCGCTCAGCGCCCATGATTACCACAGTATGAGCGTGTACTGCATCTAATGCCCAGCACGTTTCACGACTAGCCACTAGCACTTGAATTGCGCCAGACTCGAACAATTCACATACGAGTCGCTGATCGCTTGCAGATAGCGCCTCGTGGTAGTAGCCGACACCATACACTAGCAGTTCGCGCAGTCCGCGGTCTGACACCCGGTCTGCCACAGTCTCAACAGCTACTGAGTCTGCATGCAAAAAACGAGACGGCGCGCCATCTGCTGCCGCGCGCGTCAATAGCTCGCCAGCCACAATGCGACACTGGCGACGGCTGGGCACAAACACAATTGCTGGTTGCTGCGAAACAGAGTCGACAGAGGCAGCATCAACCTCCATGGCGTCGACAGCCACACGCGTGCTGCGAGTGCCAGAGGGATCGCCGCAGACAGCACGATAGACGGATGGCACCAGCGAAGCCATACGCGAGGCAAAGTGCGGAATGGTGGAGGTTTGAATGTGAATCTCCAGCGGCACAGGGCGCACGGCCGGGTGGAAGCTGAACACGGCCGGGGCTCCGATCCACGCAGCCACATCGCGTGCATTTGCTAATGGCACAGCCAGCGCCACAACACGGATAGGACGTTCGAGCTGGGCAGCCATATAGCGCATGCGGCTGACAATGACCTCATATGTCGCAGCCAACTGGTCGCCAACAGCATCAGCGCCGGCATCGTCAGCACCCGCATCGGCACCGCCGCTTACCACATCATCAGCCGAGGCGCCGAGTCCAGCACCAGCAACCCAATGCACCTCGTCCGCGACAAACAGCCCAACGTCACGCACAGCATGGCGCTGGCGCTGGCGCCAACGTCTGCTCAGTGCATCCCACGGGCCCGGCGTGCTCAGCACAACGTGTGCGTTCTCCATGCGTCGCAAATCGGCTGCCGTGTCGCCCGACAGCACCACAAAATTCTTTCTGCCTTGCAGGCCGCCAAGCCGCGCACGCCAGTCCCGCACACGGCTTCGTACAAGCGCGGCAAATGGTGCAATGTACACAGCACGTTGGCGAACGTAGTTCTCGCCCTCGGCGAGCGCGCGAGCAGCCTCCTGCGCAAAAAAGCGCAGCAGCGCAACCTCTGCGCACAGCGTTTTGCCGCTGCCCGGCGATGCAGCCACAAGCACACTGTCGTCAGTGTGGTACAGTGTGTGGAACGCCTGTGTCTGCACCGCATTGAACATCTCCGTAGAGTGCAGTGGCGATTGCGGATGTGCGCGGTATGCAGCCTCAAACTCTGCATTGCGCAGCTCGGTCAGCGCCAATGGCTGCATGTCAAGCAATTCGGTTGGTGGTAGCGTCTTGGCAGGCAACTGTAAATGGCGGAACGACACAGCCAAGCGAGTCTCGGCGCCAATCCACCGATCGCTGGTAACACTGACAAAGTACTGCGGCGGCAGCGGCTCAGTCAGAGCACACGTAAACTCAGTTAGATGGTCGTTGGTTGAGTATGCGCGCTTAAGCACAAACAGCTCGGAATGCAGCAGCACGTCGCCGTCAGCGTCCTCAACCCAGATCCAGAAGCGCTCGGCGGCGCCATGGATGGCATCGCTCCATTGGAAATCGGGTGTCAAATGCAGCTCGACGCGCAGCAGTGAGCGAGTCAACGGCTGCACGCGCGCACGCACGTCGAGTCGCGGTACTAAATGCACCAGACGATGCAGCACACGACCGGCGCGCGGCGACGCGACAAGCTCGCCCAGCTCAATGGCGCTGAGATCGACGTAGCGCGACCACGGAAAAGGACGGCGCTCAACAGAGCGCAACAGCTCGGGCGGGCAGTCGCGGCCAAATTGACGCAGTGGTGACATGGGCAGCCACATGCGTCGCTCGACCTGCTTGCACCAGCCCAGTGCACGTCGCGCTGCGCGTGCCCAGCCGCGACGCAGACACAGCTCGAACAGCGCACGGAATATGCGGCCGGCGGACTGCGTCACGTATACCATATCGGACGCCAGCGCCAGTCCCGCCAGTCCTAGACGCGAGATATGCGCCTGCAGCAGCGCGCCTATCTTTGCGGCTACGCTGTCTGGCGGCTCGCGCATTGGAATGGGCACTCGTTCGAGCAGCCGCTGCAGCTCCACGCGCTCCTCGGCGCGCACAGGAATCAGTCGAAACTCGTCGGACTGCGCAAACACGCGCAGCATGTCCATGTCGCTGGCGTCTGCACGCAAGCCCTGCTGGTAAGCAGCCATTGACCGATGGCTGATGTAGTAATGCGCTGCCACGCGCCCCAGTTCCGTCGCCTGCAGTCGTCCCGTGCGCCAGTCGTACCGCGCCATCGCGCAGCGCTCCAGTGCCGCCGCCGCCGCATGCGCCAGGTCCGCACGCCGCGCCACCAGCCCCGCGTCAGCGTCCGCCGCCACGCCATACACTGCCGGGCTGCGCAGCATGCGCACGTACAAGTACGTGTACCCGAGCCATTCCACCGCATCATCGCGCGAACGAACCGAACCCAGCGCAATCTCGGCATTGAGCGCGTCGGGCAGCCGCGACACCAGCTGCGACTCGATCGGCAGCTGCTGCGTCAGCAACGAAAGGTAGTAGCGAAGCTCGCTGTGCGCAGTGATCAGCACGCCCTCTCCGTACGTGTCGTACTGCGGTCGTCCTGCACGTCCCAGCATCTGCAGTACGTCCTGTGGAGACAGCTCGCACCACCGGCCTTTCTCGGGACTGTACACCTGCGTACCCTTTATTATCACCGCGTGGGCGGGCAGGTTGACGCCCCATGCTAGCGTCGCCGTCGACACCAGCACACGCACATGTCCGTCCGCAAACAGATCCTCCATCAGCTTGCGGTCCGTGCGCCCCATGCCTGCGTGATGGCATCCAATCCCAAACGGCAGCAAATCGCGCACCCCGGCGTCTTTGGTCGCCTCGGCCTCCTCGCGCAGAATCTCGCTGGTCGCGCTGCCGCCACGCACAAGCTGCTCCGTCAGCCCCTCCGCCACGGCCATGTCGCGCAGTCGCTGCGCCGTGCGTACCGTCTCCTTGCGCGAGTGCACAAACACTAGCACTTGGCTCTCTGCTGTGAACCGCCGCACCTTCTCGTAGCACACCTGGTCCATGCGCTCCAGCCGCCGGATGTGCTTCGTCTCTGTGATTCCCACAAACTCCAGCTGCAGCGGACACGGCCGAAACCGCGCGTCAAAGTGGAACAGCCCGCGGTCCCGCGGCACCCGCAGAAACGTCGCAACGTCCTCGTAGTTCGGTAATGTAGCGCTGAGCCCCACCAGCCGCACGCGTTCCTGCGTCTGCTCCTGCGTGCGCAGCAGCCGACACACCAGCGCCTCCAACACCGGCCCGCGATCGTCGTGCAGAAGATGGATCTCGTCGATAATCACCAGCCGCACCAGCGCCGTGTAGCTGCCCTCACCGCCCTTACGCGTGATCACGTCCCACTTCTCCGGCGTCGTGACGATCAACTGGGTCTCGCTGATCTGCTGTTTGGTCAGTTGCGAGTCGCCTGTTAGCTCTGCCACTTTGAGTCCCAGCGGCTCCAGACGCCGGCTGAACGAGCCTGCCATTTCTGCCACCAGCGCCTTCATCGGCGCAATGTACACCATCTTGAAGCCGTCCATATCGATGTGGTTAGTCGCTGCGTCACGGAACTGTCCGATCGTGCGGAGCATCGTCAGCGCCGCGCAGTTGGTCTTTCCTGCGCCCGTGGGTGCGCAGATCAGCATGTTGTCGTCGCTGTTGAACGCTGTCGGATACACGCGGCTCTGTATGCGGTTCAGCTCGCTCACTCCCGCGAATGCTGCATGTGTCCACTCTGGCAGCTCGCCCAAGTCCACAAGCGCATCGTCAACGCCCGGCGCCGGAAGCTTCTCGGGCGCCGGCACGCGGATCTCCTCGTATCCCGCCATTGTCGTCTTCACTGCGCCCTTTGGTGGCACCCACTTGTCGTTAGTCATCAGATGCCCGCCCTGCGCAAACGCAAGCTCGGCCAGGTCGATTTCCTGTTCGGGTGCATACGCCTTCTCTCCCGCTGCCGACTCGGCCTTGGCCTTCGTGGCGCCCTCCGCCAGCTGGTCAATCTCCGCCGCAACTGCTGCCTGCTTGGCCGCCGCCTGGCCGTCTTCGCGGCGAGCACGCATCGCCGTGTCATCGCCGTTACGCACTGCAATGATCCAATCCAGCCCGAGCTCGCGCATCTCGTCTTCAATAATACGCTGCTGTTCCCGGTCGCTCTCAGACTCAGCCCGTGCTATGCGCATGCACCATACAATCATCTCTCTGTTGCTGACCAGCTGCTGCACTGTGCCAAAATGCTCGTAATCGAATAGCTCCGCCAACTCATTCTCGAGCTCGCCAAGCGCAATGCTTCGGTTCGACAGCAGCCGCGTTGCTTCCCGCGTCTTCTCCTGTACAATCACCGGATCTGTGTAGCGCTTGCCCACTTGTCGCTGAAGCCAGAACGCATCAATGTTACGCGCCGCCAACTTGCTTGCATCGTCCTTGCCGCCTGCTACTCCAGTTTCAACATCTATCGCTTGCTCGTCAGTTGTAGGTGCCCCTATCCCGTAGCTGGTAGTGGTAGACGCTGCTGCTGCGGAGGCCGCTGCTGCTGCCCTGGCGCGCACCTCATTGCGTCGGTTGAGACTCTTCGCATTTGCCTCGCTATATCCGTGGATGACTGTACGGTAGCCGCCAGCTTCGTCATCGCCCTCTCTGTCCTCGGGCTCAAGTGTCTGCTCCTCGCCAGGCCCTGTCCCTGCAATCTCAGGTGCTGCTGGCCCAACCAGTTCATCTTCATCTTCATCACTGCCGCTCTCGTCGACAACATGGCTGGTGGATCCGGTATCGCGAGCATCCAGCTCCATCTCATCTTCCTCATCGCTGCCGCCAAACACGACCGCTATGCCCGCCTCCTCGTCGTCAATGCCTGCGCCATTTTCACCCTGTTCTGTCATTTCCATACCACTGCCATCGACGCCATAGTCTGTGATCTGCCGTGCAAGCTGGATAAACCGGGAAAACTCGGCGTCGCCAATACCCGTCCCAAACAACCCCTCCACTTGCTTCTTCTTTACGATATCTTTAAGCGAATCGTCCTTGAGCACTGCCAATGCTTCGTCTGCCGCAGACATGAGTACCTCTGGTGTCTGGTCGCCAAAGTAGCTGCGCGTTTGTGCTAGGATCAAGTCCCAAACCCGACGCATTTCCTGTGTTCTAGGCCGATACATACCCTCCATATCCTCGGTTGCTGCAAGAATGTTTGTGTATCCATAGTCTGTCCGTATTGACTGCTGCTCGCGACGACTGCGCTTACGCTCCTGCCGTCGAACCATTTCTTCATCTGTCAGCGCTCCTGCTGTACTTTTAGGCTTCTTCGGCTGCTCATGACGTACACTGGCTCCCATATCACGCGGATCTATCTTGTTCCATAGTGACTCTACCTCTTTGCCACGCTCGCCCCGTCGTGCTATCTTGGAGCGGTCCGAGGGCAGCACCAGATTCGAATTGCCAGCATACTGGTATAATTTCTTATGTTCCTCTGTAAACTCCTCGGACATTCTTTTTTAGTTGGCTACTGTGCGCTTTTTTTTTTATTTAATTGCTAATGCACGATAAGTCTTTATGCCAAGTCAGTCGGAAGGATTATAAAATAAAAAAAAGTGCATGGAGAAAATGGACTCACTTTGAAAACACACCAAACCTCCCCCGATGTTTATACGACTTTCTTCATATGCGCATTTCTTTTGATCGCTTGTTTTTTATGTCGAAGATTTGATTAGTGCTATGCAAGCTTGATTACACGTGATCCCGATTGATGGGCTCTGCTCCTGAACTGTGCGTATGTGGTTTCGTAGGGTGGGTCGCCAGCCAACTCGAAGATGTTGGCGGATTCTGGTTCTTGAGGGGTGCGCGGAGCACTTGTTGGCGTAGGCTTGCTAAGAAATTCTGCGTTCTCAGTAGTGATTAGTTTTTGTATCGCTTGCGAATATTGGCTACCTTGGTCTGGTAACATAAGAACCGCAAAGTAAAAATAGAAACGGGAAAAGGAAGTAGAAGATATATTTTTTTATAGGTTTTAAAGGTTTTGTAATTTTTATAGAATTTTTTTTATACGTTTAGCGATTTTATATGAGAAATAAAAGAAAGAAATTTATTACGCAGCTCTCGTCGATTTTAGCTGGTAATAAGCGATGTGGAAGGATTAGATAACATAAATTGAAGTACACCTCTTGAAAACGATTCCTCGTATACTAAAATAAATGGGAAAAATTCGACGAGTTGACACAAGAAAAAATAGGAAATTGAAAGGCGTTATTTATATATCTCGGGATGAGGTTGCTAGCGGACCTGTTGTAATCTCGACAAGTAGTTAAAAGTGGTCGTTAAAATCTTGTTGTGGTCTCGGTAAGTAGTCGTTAAATCCTGTAAGTGGTTGTTAGAATGGTCTTGTTGTGATCGTAGTAGTCTTGTTATGATGTGGGTACTTCTGGTTTCTTGGCGTGATGTATTTTAAAGCGTCGGCCCTTTGCAAGCACAAGATCCGCGGTTTGCAAATAAAAATCTCGAAAGCCAACATGTTAATCGGGGGTGGTCGCAGCCACCACAATTCTACCTAGCGTTGTCCATGGTCGGACGGGACGGACGGACGGACAAAAGCTAAACAAATTGTGTATGACAGATTATGTGTAGAGTAAGGATAAGGATATGGATAAGCGTTAAATATTCTTATTCCTGATCCAGTTCAGTTTGGTTTAACTCGGTCTTACATGACTCGGTTCATATTGGTTGTTTACTATAGTTTATATTATATATAACGCTGAACGCGTTATGATAATAAAGTTCTTTAACTCTTGAAATTCTCTTTTATTATAATAAGGATAAGGATAAGGATGAGGATGAGGATGAGGATGAGGACGAGGACGAGCATCGTAGCTCTTTTTAATTTAATGGAGGCTGATCGTGATCAGATAATTAATGCTAAAAGTAAACAAAATTCCCTCTTCCACTTAGCACAGCGGAGATTGCATTTGTTTACCATTTTGTTGTGGGGCCTGTTTTTTATTTTTACTTTCCTTCAAGTTCTACTGCAGTAAATAGCTATTCTTCGTGTTTCTTTTCGCTCCCTCCATATTCCAACTTGTTTGAGAGCAGACTTGTTACTTGACTACACAAGGCTCAGGCCTTGGTTTAGGATTGGTCTTTTGAAATCAATTTATTCTAGCGTTTTTTTTTTGCTCACAATCTTACCGTTGCCGTGACAAAGTATCTTACTCCTTTATTTTGTTGCACCCTCTTAATAAGTGATATCCTACCAACTGCCTTTTGTATATATTTAAGTTTCAAGCCATGTTAGCGGCAGCCAAGGTCCCGATGCGGCCTGGACACAGTGCTGCACTTACCAAACCACCGCCCAATGACGCACCAGGCGTAAATGGGTCATCAGAGGCCGCCATTCTAGTTGCGGTGCGCGTCCGGCCATTCAGCAGCAAGGAGAAGAGTATGCTACCAAAGCAGATGAATTCACAGTTTGGACTAACGGCACGGAATTTTATGAACTACACCGACCCATCGGATACACCACAAAACACGCCTACTTTGCGCAAGGTTGTGCACACTATCGACGACCATGTGCTTGTATTTGATCCGCCAGATGAAAACGACGGTGATAGACGGGCGCCAGTAGGTGCCAGCAACAAAAGACACAAGGATATCCGGTTTGTATTTGACCGTGTATATGGCGAGGAGTCCACGCAACGCGACTTGTACGAGGGCACTACGCGGGGACTGCTTGATTCGGTTATGAGCGGATACAATGCGACGGTATTTGCCTACGGTGCCACGGGTTGTGGTAAGACATATACGATTACTGGATGTCCAGAAGACCCTGGTGTTATTTTGCTAACAATGCAGGAGCTGTTTGAGCGAGTGAATGCCGCAGAAGATGAGAAGACAATTGAGGTGACGTTATCGTATTTGGAGGTGTACAATGAGACCATCCGTGATCTCCTTGTGGAGAATCCTTCACAAGCGGTTCCACTCGCGCTACGCGAAGATGCACGGCAAGGCGTGACGGTGGCCGGGCTCAGCGAACATGTCCCAAACGGCGTTGAGGAAGTGATGGGACTGATGCTGCGAGGCAATGAGAATCGAACCATGAGTCCAACAGAGGCCAATGCAGTCTCTTCACGCAGCCACGCAGTACTACAGGTACATGTACGGCAGAAGCCCAAAGCCGGTGGGCTGCAGACAGACGTGACTACAGCGACACTCAGCATTATCGACTTGGCTGGCAGTGAGCGAGCAACTGTCGCGCGTAACAACGGCACGCGGATGCGAGAGGGTGCCAATATCAACCGCTCACTTTTGGCACTTGCAAACTGCATTAATGCCTTATGCGACCAGAAGACCAAGCGTCATATCCCCTATCGTGACTCGAAGTTGACGCGTCTGCTCAAATTCTCACTTGGAGGAAACTGCCGTACAGTAATGATCACCTGCGTGTCTCCGGCATCGACATTCTACGAGGAGACGCATAACACGCTAAAGTACGCTAACCGCGCCAAAAACATCAAGACAACGGTTGCCAAGAACACAAAGTCCACACAGGTACATTTAGCGCAGTATCAGGGCAAGATTCGCGAGCAGAGCGATGAGATTAAGAGATTACAGCGCGAGATTGCATCACTGAAGAGTCGGCCATCTGCAGGAGCCGCTGCTAGCGCCGGCAATCGCAGCAGTGCGCAGGCAGCGCAGGCCATGGCTGAGCTCCGCAAGCAGACTCAAGCAATACAAGTAGTGCAGGATATGCGCAACAAGATGGCAGCGGCATATGCGCCAATACGCGAGGCTAAATGGGAACATGCGTCGGCCCTGGCTGTGGGGGAATGGTACGACTACCACGCCGATGCTCTGAAGGGATGGCGGGGGCAATTCGAGACTGCATTCCAGGAGCAGCAGCATCTGTTTGGTGGCAGTGGCAGCGATATGGATATTGACAGCGACTCGGTTGACAGTTCTTCTGTTCTGACAAAGCGCTCGTTGGTGTTCCGCCAGCAGGTAGATGAGCTTTTGCGCGACCTGACGCGTGAGCGCAAAACCATCGGTCGTCATGCCGAGCATTCCGCGCAGTTAATTGAGCGCAATTCTTATATGGCCGACCGCGCAGCACAAGTTCCTCCGTCAGTTCAATTGACACCCGAGCAGCGCTACCACGTTGATCAGGAACATCGTGTATTAAATCTCTCTGCCGAACGCGGAGGACTTCGGCGTCAGGTCGAACTGGGTGAGCACATTGCTAGTAGTCTGGCTTCACAGAACACGCTGCTCTTGCGTTTAACTGCGACATGTCTGTGCAATCTTAAACGCGCAACATATGATGCCCAGGGCGCAGGTCCGCATAGTGCTGGTATTGCGCGAGTGCTTGAGCAAGTATATATGCAGGCCATATCAAGCTTCAGCGAAGTCACTGGTGCTGTGCGCGACTCAATGAAACAAGTGCGTGATTCTGGCGGACCATCCAAATTGGCTGTAAATGGGTCGACGTTGACACCGCCATCGCCCTATGTGCCTGCGCGTAATGGAACACACGGAGCTACTGTTGGTGCTCGCACGCACTCGCGCTCACCCAACGAGACTTCTGACAGGACTCGCCCTGCCCCGCGTGCTGCTCATTCGCACACAAATGGCACATCAAGTGGTAACTCCCGCAATGCAAACGTGGCAGCGATATCGGCAGCTGTTGCTGGCACCACACGAGCGCGGAGAGCTGCGGCAAGTGCGCAAAGCAATGGGGGTTCGTCTGCCGCTGTGCCGCCGCCCGGACGACACATGCGCACGTCTCCGCCCAAGCGATCGCAGGCGGTGCTTGGACGTGCTGCCGTGCGAACCAACGGAAATAGCACTAGCGAAGCCAGCAACGGTGTGCGTGCGCGTACAGCGACAAGAGCAACTCATTCTAATACTTCCAGTAGTCGTGGAGCTACTGTTGCTGGACGCGTGCCTTTGCGGAATGGTAATGCTCGCCATGTAGTGCCGGCTGTTGCTGTCGTCGCTGAAGCAGAAAGGAATCCTGTTGCAGCCGTTAGCCCGCCGGTGCGTAAGGCTTTCTCGTTTGCTGTTGGTGACAGCTCATCGGCGACATTGCCGTCGCCTACAATAAGCACGCAGTCGATATCGCCGGTCTCATCGGTGGGCTCGTGGGCCAGCGCAGAAACCAGCCCACACCACGAGCCATTACCAGCAGCTGCTCGCCCACTGAAAGGAATCCTTAAACAATCATCTTTGACAGCAACTGAACTGACACGCGCAAACAGTGGTGGGTCGCCGGACAACGGAAAGGCAGTACCCAATGCTGGTCCCGTCCGTCTGGGAAGCGTGCGCAGAAAGTCGCGACAGGCTCGCATTGTGGCTAACCCGACAAGCCGCTCGTCAGGCACTCCAACAAAGCCCACAAATGGCTTGTCCCGAGAATTATTTAAGTCTGTAGCCCAAACGCAGCCTAAGCGAGTCTCTCGTCGCTAGCATTCCTTTCTTTCTCTACATTCATATTGACAGTCTTATTATTATTATTTTTTGCGTTTTATCGTCAGTGTAAAGTATATATGGAAGCACTCTATCTATTCGAGCTTAGAATGGAAGTACCGATGATCTGGCCCTGAGCTTATGCAAGATCTCCTTTTCGCGATTGGACATGCGTAAGAAATCCGCATCATGCTCATGATCGTAACCCATCAGATGACACAGCCCATGCGTCAACAGCACAGGAAGATGGTCCGTCAACGACTCGCCGTTCGCTCTGCAGTGGTCCATAATATAAGGCATGGCCAGGAACATGTCACCCAGGTTCCGGTCATCCTCTGTGGTTGCCTGCGCATGGAAGGACTCTGGCGATGTGGTTTCGTGGAATGGGAAGGAGAGGATATCTGTGGCCGAGTCCTTCATACGGTACTGATGGTTGAGATGTTGTATTCGTTTGTTGTCGATAAAATTCACCCCGACATCCCACCCTGCGTATCCGCTGCACTCTAGTAGGATCTCGACCTGCCGTCTGATGCTGCGGAGTGGCAGCCAGACAAGACGCTGCTGATTCAGCACCAGAACCATCGCCAGAGCTTGGCTGCTGGGGCGATCAGTTAGATAGAGGACGTAGATAATTATGAGATCCGCTTTATGTAATCTGTTAGGCACTGGCAATCGAGTGGTTATCGCATCTGTGGCGTGCAACGTGGCTTAGCCAGAGAATCGGAGTTGGTTTTGGGAGCTGTGGGGCGCGAAAGCTTGAGTCTTTGTGTGTTTTCCGAATCGGGCGTCTGTTGCAGCGGCTGCAAACTCTGCTGCGATCGGGCGAAAATAGCAAAAGAGATCGAATAACCTCAGCCACGCTTGATTATTTTGTAGAATGGCGCAACAGAACCACCAAGCGAAGAACTAAATCGCCGGGGGTATAGCTGTATTACAGTAGCAAATATTTAAAAAAGAGAATAAGATATGAATAAAGAAGCGCGAATTAATGGCAGCCACATTCCCCTCATTGAAAGTTGTAAAAAAAAAAACAACAAACCCCATTGAAGTACCCTTTTGACTAGCAATGACGTGGTATTATTTTTTTCACCATGCCATAGAAGGCATTACAATGTTTACAACAAACCAACAATAGTTTGGGGGAGGGGTGTTGGGTGATAAAGGTGGGAGAAAGCTAATCGCCATCCTCAGTCTTGCCATCCTCAATGTGGGCAGAGATGGCGTTTCTGCGCGCAAGTGAGGGGTTGGGCAGAGAGAACACGCTGTTGTTTCGGTTTATCAGATCGGATGCCGCAATATACCACGCAATAAGTGCTGTGATCAAGCCAAAGTAGCCGCCGGCCTTGGTGACATTGTGAGTACCGGTCCAGTCGCCAGCGCATAGCAGAATAAACGTAATATCGAGGAATGCGAACAGCAAGCAGAGACCGAGATTAGTGCGCAGATTAGCCAGGAAGAAGATGAATGTCATAATAACCCATCCAAGCAGGAAAATTCCAAGTCCGTGAGCCTTAGCAGTGCCTCCTGCATCTTCCAGCGTAGGCAGGACATTGAATCCTGGGGTGATGATGACAGCATATGACATCCAGAATCCACCGTATGATGAGAACGCAGTGGCGCCAAATGTGTTATTCTGTGCAAATTCCCACATGCCTGCAAGAAGCTGGCATAGTCCACCGTAGAAGAATGCCAGTCCTAAGACGATGGCCGGTGGTGTGCCGAAGGGTTGACCTATGGCACCGTTGTGTAGGGAGAGCACAAATGTTGTCAGGGCGAAACTTGACAGACCCAATGGGGCCGGATTAGCTAGCTTGCGGAACTGCGTCATTACTTATATAACCAACAACTAGGTAGAATAGTCCTGTGTGTCTAGGAAAGATAATAAGAATATGGAGAAGAAAAAAAGGAACCAAGGGATAAAGTCAAGGGATAGGAGAGTTAGTTGGTTCCAGTGGAGGCAGAGTCGCACGGTCAACTGGGCCTTCCTTGGGAGACTTTATATCCCATCCGAATGTAATCCCTTGCGCGACGAAGCTGTACTCTCTCTATTGACGCACAAGCCTTCTTGAGCAGTATTTCGAGCGGATTGTGTCTTGGGTGACAGGGGGAAAAAAGTACACGCGCGGCTTTGTCCCTTTTTTTTGCCCACTCTCACTGGCCAGCGTAACAGCTAATTGGTCTGCCAGGATAGTCGATAGGACAGTAGAGCGGTGGCGATCGCTATTCGCCTATCTAGATGGCCTCCGCTCGGCCGATGCACAAGAATGCGAATTGGCTGCTTTTTTCTTCATAGGCGGAGCAAGTGTCACGCGGGGATGGTTTATAAGGCAGGTTAGTTGCCCTATTTCGGTTCACGTGTCTCCATTATCCACAGCCGAGAGCGCTTTGTTGGGCGAGTGGAGAAGCGGCTGCAGGCTTCCTGAAAAAGTATCTAGTTCCCTGGTTCACTGCACTAAATATTGAACTGGCTTGTGCGAGATGCCATTTCAGCATGGATGTTGTCTATGAAGGCATTTTCTGTATATCACCTGGTGCCATTTTCTACTCTAAAAAAAACACCTAGATTGATACTCGTTGGCAGTGACTGCTGATTGGAAAAAATAGGCACATGGCTGAACAGCCAACCCATCCTCTTGCAAACCTGTGCAAAAAGGCAAATAGTCCAATGTGCGTTTGGCATGTGGAGGCACTATCCAAAAAAGGGCATGCGAGTGCTAATCAGTCCCGCATGACCTTTGGATGTTGCAAAACACTGGGACCTCTTGTTTTGTTTGGCACGTTCTTTTTAATATCTACGAAACAAAACTGCATAGACCACTTGAAAAGGTTAGTGCGTGATTTTTATTTCTGCGTAGAGCGTTTGGTCGCTCCTCTACATGCGACCAGGTTGATTGCTTTGTTATCTTTGGCCAGTGCGATTGGACTGCATGTCAAATATTGTCTGCAAGTTTTGTTCATCAATCCGCTCAGTCCTTGGGAGATTTAGACAAAGAATGCGCATGAGTAGCGTATTCAGTACTGGAAAGCGTAGGTTGGTCACGCACTGCTGTCCCACGACAGGATTTGGCCCTAGCCGATGGTTACCTCATAGATGAAGTATTTGCAGCCTTTTTCTTGGATCTGTCTCTGGCGTCATGCGCCTTTCCTTCAGTGTGCCATTGCATAATGAAATCCCAATCCTTGGACATGCACCTCGGGCTGCTATCGCTTGTGCTGCCTGCCCGCACCAGCAAAAACGTGCCTAGCCAAAAGGTGCACTCCACCTACTGCTTGTCAATTTGATCCAGTGAATATTTTTTTACTCTAGAATCTCTGGCACCGTGTCCGACTGAACTCTCTTAGAAGATAAGATTACATGTTTCTTGCGACACTACCCTCACGGCATCGGCGGCTGCAATCGGCCACGCAAATCACAATAGAATTGCCTCTGTGCGTACCTGCCCATCGGATGTAATGCGCTTTTAGTGGCCTCAGCTGCGCCAATCCAACAATTTTGTTATTTGAAATGTTCATTCCAATGGCTATTGCAGCTCGTTGCTCTTGTTTTCAATAAGTGGAGCTGGATGGCAATCGCTTGTCGCTCCAAGAGCACCTCTGCTGAGTCCGCTTGTGATAAGGTTGCATGATACCAGTGGCATGAACGAGCCAATGTCTTGTCTCTCTACC